>VUYV01000018.1:867905-1006416 GCA_008711295.1 Anarhynchus alexandrinus | reverse complement strand
ACCCTGACAACCCGTGCTCACTGAAGTGCCAGGCCAGAGGAGCGGCTCTGGTTGTGGAGCTGGCGCCAAAGGTTCTGGATGGGACCCGGTGCTACACTGAATCCCTGGACATGTGCATCAGCGGCTTGTGCCAAGTAAGGAAAGAAGCCCTACCCGAACGCCTTTCCTCGTGACCTCGTGACTCCTCGCCTCAGATCGCTCTTACACACTAACTCTCCTCCTCTCTGTTTTAGGGTTTTCATTTTAATCATCTGTTTTCATTCTCTTAAGTTGACTTGTTCTGCCTTGTTTGGAAGAGGTGTACAGATGCAAAGGTTATTTTCTCACTTTGTGCAGTTTCCTTGGGGTTTTTTTTGAGGAATGTGTTCTCCGTTTTTGAACAGGTTTGTATAGTTAGCTGCAGTAGCAGATCTCATTTGACAGTACCATAAGAAAATCATGGCTTAGCTTTTAATTTTGATATACCAAAGTTTTCCAAGTCTATGCAATTACATTATCTTTGAGGATTATTCCTCCCTGTAAGTCACAAACCACAGAGCAGTAGATAAGGTACTAAACTGGAAAATCTGCCGTTGATTTGCTGCAGGACTAAGCAAGCTGTTACTTCTCCTTAGGCCTCAGCCTTCCTGTTTAAGCGAGGTATGGGGACTTTGTAATCCTTCACTTCACAGTGCATGGATATCTATTGATAATTCAACCAATTTATTGGCATCCTAATGTGGTTTTATATTATCTTCATGCTTTTATTTATATATATTGCTACTCGTGTGAACATATGTACATCAGACCTTAGTCTCCTGAACTACCTGTAGGCTACAGGTAGTAGGACATTTGCTCCATCTCTGTTAAGTACTGAACCCACCTGAATCTCAGAAAAGGTTGAGTCTAGTTGTTTCAGTATGTTTCAGTGCTCAGTCTCATCCAAATCTATGTAGACTTCATGTGTTGTTGGATTTCTAGTGTATTTTTGGCCAATTTATGTGCCTTTGGAAGCTTTCCTCCCTGTTTCCTTTCCCTTTGATTTTCTGTTCTCAGCTAGAAGCAGTCCTGCAGTATATTAAACAGAGTAGCCAGTTACTGAGCTAATCTCATTTGTGATCTGAAGAAGGCAATCATCTAGACCTCTTGACCTCAGTTGAGTGCACAAGTTTCTCAAAATTCCAGATTGCCTAATGAGACATACTAATTTCAGTCTTCTTTTGTGTTTTTTAATCTTTTAAAAACTTAACTGGAGGCACAGGAATCTGGATGGGAAAACGATTCAAAGTATTCTGCCTGTAGTGGCCTGGAAATTAGGAGCGGCACACTCAGGCTCTGTGTCAGCCTGATTTCTGTCTTGGCCCAAATACGAAGCATACCTTTCTGAGAAAACCTTCCCTTAGGAACAGAGATCATCAGCATCCTCTAATAAAACAAAGTCCTTTGCATTCCCATGACACTTCTTACTTCTGGAAGGCTGAAGGAAGCTGCAGTATTACAAATATGAATCACAGAATCATAGAAACATAGAAGAGTTTGAGTTGGAAGCGACCTTGAAGGTCATCTGGTTCCAACCCCCATGTCATAGTCAAGGACACCTCCCACTGGACCAGGTTGCTCAAAGCCCCATCTGGCCTGAAGACTGATGTTATTTTTTAACTGTCTTTGTGGCTGAGGTAAGTATTTTGAAAATAGACAAGTACACCAGTGCTAGTGTCCCAGAGGAATTTCAGTTAAACTAACCCTTTCCTTATATATCCTAGAATGGTAGAATATTTTTAAATGCATAAACACAATGACTGTATATTTTCCATGTTCTTCAACATTCAGTTTCTTCACCAGCATTTTGCGTATACTTTACAATTACTACATCATTTTTGAGGATGACCAAAAAAAATACTAAAATGCAAATGCTTATGCTGCATTCCTCACAGTAAATAATTTTGTATTTTTGGGGTGTGTTAATGCCACTCAAAGTATTGTTGTCACAGTGCATCCCTGCTAGCCAGTCATATCTTTATGACAGTAGAGATATTGCCTTAGAAAGTTCATAACTAGATTTGCCTTAATCGTATGCTTTAGGACAGCAGCTGCTTTACTATATATCACAGCAATAACTAATACTCCCTAAGCAGTCCAGAAAGGTAAACGGTATGAAATTTGCCAGAATTAATGGTGAACCTTATTTGGAAGCAACGTTCTTCCGTGGTTTCTATAAAGAGTCTTTTAAAAGAACGGGAAATGGCAGTATTAAAGAAGAACAAAAGTGGAGCATTCTTGCTCTGTAACTTTTGTGTGAATCAGCTTTCTTCTGTAAGCATAGTGAATGCATATAAATTTCAGAGGAAACAAAACGTGATCTTAGAAGATATTGCTATGCATTTGCAGTAGTACCTGAAGGCTACCACTTACCTAAAACAGCTAACACACTCTAAACATAACAATCACAGATCTCCGTAGTTTGTGAGAGTTCATAATGATCCTGGGGGTTTAATAACGTTTTCATGAAATGTCTCTGGAACGACATGATTTGGGGCAGTGCAGCAGACAGCTGTAATAATACAAAGACATGGTGTGTCGCAGCTGAAAAAAATTGCATTCTCCTGAGATTTGTATTCAGTCTAAGGTCCTGAAGATTAAAAAGTGGAATTATGTTTGTTAACAGGTTCTTTGCAAGAAGTAATTACACTGTCTCAGAGATGAAGATATATATATACTGGATTGCTCAGAGCAAAACTACCAAAAGCAACTTTAAGTTTGCCATGCTAGCGGGCTTGCATTGATCCAAGTATTATTTGACTGGGTCTTTATTACAGAGAAGTATATGGGCTTTTATAGTATGTCCTGATTACACCCCTAGGTAAGATTTTTTCACATTGTAGTTGGCAACCAAGAAAGAATTGAATGTCGTCCAGCTAGAACATTTTATAAAACATATAAACATGCTTATTCAATTACAGTCTGTGCAAGAATCCTGAATTAGTAAAAGTGACATTAAGATCAGTGTGTGCTTACGTAGACATAGTGCATTATTTCCCATGGATTGTTTCAGCTCTCTGAACTAACCACAGGGGTATTTCTTAGCATGTGAGATTTGAGCAAGTCCATGACCAGTTGTGTGCTCACAAGCTATTCCTGAGGTTATTAGTGGCAGAAATTAAGAGTTAGTTGTATTGTCTTCTGCATCCTTGTCGTGGTTTAGGACCAGGACAGTCCTTAGTACTCTTTTCTGTTTAAAGGGTGCTGTTTTTTTCACTCTCATTGGCAAATACGCATTTGTTCACAAGATGCAACATTTGGAAAGTACAAGATCCCTCTTTCATATTTATCCCTTCATTTTTTGTGTTGTTTGGAGGCTTAGAATTACCAGTAGCTTAATGGCTTATTTATGAGTCTTTGTTTAATTACTAGTTATTGAGCTGAAGTCTTTGTTTCACATGCTGGCCACCAGTTAAAGTCAGGAGAGGCTTCTATTTGTATTCAGGACAAGCAAAGCCACCTTTGTGTGTAGAACAAGCTGTATCCCTGAATCTTTGATTCAATGAAGAGTACGGTTAGAGATTCTTAAAAAGATATTTGAATTATTTTTGTTTACAGACGTAGGGTATGGGAGAGGTTATGCAGTTGCTGATTCAGACACCCTTCATGGCATAGGGCAGTACACATGACTGTGCCAGTTCAGGAATCATGCAAGCTCTGTGTGTCTTGCCTCCCCTCATATTACATAAACATAAATGTATTTATCTTCTGTGAAGAGATGGGCTATATTTGCCATTGTTCTTTGTGTAAAACACCTAAGAAATTGATGGGAATTCATTTCTGAGTATTGTTTTTTTCCTCCTGGATTTTTACTTTCAGATCCGTAGGTGACAGAGATTGAGCAACACCATTTTTCAAATGAAAAAGTCTTTTTGTAATGCTTTTTATTTATTCCTAATTTTCTTGTTCCTCCTAAACATTTTAAATTCTTTCGATATTGATATCTGTGTGGTTTGGGTCCCTTTTTCTTTCTCCTTTTTTAAAGAAATACAGGTTGCTTCTCAGATGTAATCTTTGGATCTTGTTTTGAGTTTACCTCAGGATGCCACATTGGTATAATGCAACTAGCTTGAACCACCATGCTTAAGTCAATAGAATGCTTTTTAATAGAAATGGGGCTTTATTGTTCCAGATTAGGAAATTTCTATATGGATAGAATTAGTGGGGGTCTGGAGCACAAAATATTTTAAAACTTCCAAATTCTAGTTTAATTTTCCTTGTTTTTAAAATAAATTCTTGTACTTTAAATCCATTATTTGGTTTTTGAGGGTATAAGCAACTTCTGCAATCTGGCGTTTGGAGTTACTGGTCCCACTTTGCCAGTGATCTTTGGCTGCACCTGCAAAAGGCAGAAGAAATTATCTATACTTTGTGGAAGCAGCATTTCAAACTCACCAATGACTGTTAACACTGAAGTAAAAGCAAGAGAGTTTCCTGCTCACCTTCACATTCACTGAGGACAAGAGCTTTCAAAAACTTCTGTCTCCATTATTAGCAGTAAAAATTCATTGCTTATAGTATTGCATATTTACTATCTTAATGATAGCATTTCCATGTCAGAAAAAGTGACAGTTCTATTCCTTTTAAAATATCTCATATTATGCTTTTATTTAAAATCAAGGTTGTCCTTTCTCATCACACTTTACATTGTCATGACAACAAAAAGACGGAATCACTGAGCGTGTGTGTTAGAACACTGATTTCTCCTCTCTGCTTCATGCAGCTCACACCTAATGTTTAATACCTCTGAAAAGGAAACAGCATGGATCTTTTCTGGACTTTAACTTCATTCTTTCCTCCTTTCCTTCTTTCTTTTCTTTCTTTCTTTGTTTCTGTCTCTCTCCCCCTCTCCACCCCTTTCTTGCTCTTCTGTTTTTTTCTCTTCTTGCTCCATTTCTTTCTCTTTTTCTCTCCCTCTTTCTTCTTAGCTAGCTTGAAAGATCTGAAGCTTTTACGCCTGTCCTATCTCTTTTCTCCCTTTTTGCAGGTTTGAAAGGTGTTGGGGTTTCCCTTTTTTTCTTGCATGAGAAGGTTGCTTGTGCAGAAGGAAGTGGATGGCTCTTCAGAAAGAATGAAAATTGCTGTCATGTGCTGACAGGAACTGAACTGAGTAGCAGTAGATTCCCCCCCCCCCGCCCCCGCCCAATTTCTTTCCATTCTAATAAACTCTACTAAAACTTCTAGCAAGTTTAAAATAAGGTGGATGTTTTCAGGCAGAAATGGGATAGTTAAATTGAATGCCCTTGCTTCTAATGAGGATTTGGTCTCGTTTCCAGAATATCCATTTCTCAGTCATCTAAGGGTTCAGATAGACAGCCAGCTACCACCACTCTCCGTTTTCCAAGGGGCTCCTGCTCCAGAGGGGTTATTCCAGACCACAGTACTGTCAGTGGCTTGTTGGAAATTCACCTGAAGAACATTTCTTTCATATTTCATTCATGTTGCTACACAACATTCTGATGAAAAAACAGCCTTATATGGTTGCTTACCAAAATCACACTTCAATTTGGTAAATGTGTGGATGACTTCTCCATTTCTGTGATTGCCGATTCATCGTTTTGTTCTCTGTCACCACACATTTTTTATCACCTCCCACCTGATGACTTCACTTGGTTGTGGACTGTGACCTTTCCTGACATGCCGCCATCACTGCCTGCCATAGCGCTAACTGTGGGTTCTCCCTTGGTTGTCCGCTCAAGCAGTCACCTGTTAGTGCAGCTCTTTCTTCCCTCACACATTCACACTTCAGGTTCTAGACAAGTGCCAGCCAGGTTGCAGCACTGGGTAGAGGAGCATGGCCCCACATGCTCCGAAAGGCCTATACCCCAAACACCAGTAATCTGTGAAACCTAATGGGACTTTTACTAATGAAAACAAAATCTCCTTCCTGTTATCCAGTTTCCCTGCCACAATCAAAAAATCTTGGCTTTGTCTCTGTTTCCACTGAAGAGGAAATACTCCATTTTCATTTTAGTCTTTTTCTATGTTCCTTCTCCCTTTCACTTTTTCTTCCTTTTGTCATAGTCTTCATACTTGGTTGTCTTTCAATTTCATTTTTATCTTCTGCTTGTGTGAATTCCATAAATATTCCTTTTGTTAACTCTGGCAAGGAAGAATAAGAAAATCAGTCTTTGCTTTCTCAGATGAGTGATCAAGGATTATCCAAGGCTGCTTGTATCTCCAGTACTAATGGCAGAATCTGCATGTATAGCATGTATAGCACCAGATCAGGATTTTTTTTTTAAATAACTATTATGTTTTATATTAAGTATGTGGCCAGACAGTAAGCTGCTGCACAGTGTTTCCAAAAAGCGGGTCCCATCAATATCATAGCCAAATCCTCACCTGATGTAAATGAGTATTGCTTCCCTGAAGTCACCTTCGTGGATGAGATGTTTGCAGTCTGGGCCGTCTCTTTTACTTATGTACATGGAATGGCCCTCCTCTTCTGCTGTCCTTTCCTTCTTCCCAGCCCAGGGATCCCAGCTTCGCAGAAAGCAGGAAAGTGAAAATACAGCAGTTTCCCTGTCCACGCAGAGTCGCTGCCTCCCCTCTCTTTTCATGTACTTTTCTTTTTTTTTCCTTTTTTTTTTTTTTTTTGACCTGCAATATAAGCCACAGGAATATGTGTAATTTAGGGTCTTGCTTTAAATTTTTCAGCCACAGCACAGGACAACAGGAGTCCCTCTCTGTGAAAAACCATGAGAACCTCTACAAAACTTATGTCATTTTCATATTGAAAGGTTAGACACTGAAAATGCCCATAACCAGAACACTCCCTTTTAGCTAACTGCTGAAAGGGTGCAACTATGTATGGTCTCCCATCAAAGGCGAAAAATGTAACCACTGTCTCTGAAAGGCAGTGTAAATTTTATTGAAAAAAAAAATGAAAAAAATAATGATGCTACAATTAATAGCAATACTTAGTTGTATTAAGGAGTCAAAAACAATCTTACTAGCCCAAGTAATTGGTGAGTTGTGTGTCTGGGATGCGTTAAACACTGACTGGTTTCTTATACTTGCAGGTGTGTAAGACCTATAGAGTCCTATAAATTTCTCCAAAAATCAAGATAAAAGAGGTCTACTTTTGCTTTCTGTTATTTCAACATAAACCTGGAAAAATTTAAAGCAGTTTCAGACTGTCCTGCTGTTGAAAAACCAACTTTGATCCTAATTGTATGAGTATTACTGCCATTATTACTACTACTATTATTGTTGCTGTTGTTTTTATTAAAGACCATGAAATTATTTCATATGTATGGTGGAATAACAGAATGAATCAATCACAGCTCTAATAACAGGATTAGATCCAATGATAAAAAAGCTGGCCATTTCTGAGAAAGCCTTTAAGTTTGTCACTACAGAAAGGTTCTTCAGAATTGGAAAAAGCACTTTTGTTTCTTCTCCCAAAACTTCCCATCTTTCTCCATTACATTCTTTCAGTTTTACAGGTTGTTAGTTAGAGAGCTGCATGCCAGAATTGCTTATCTTAATGTTTACTATTTATGATAGTATTAAATTGTTCTTTACAGTTCTACTACCAAATACTACTACTAGTTTTTAACTTTTCTGATTTATTGATTCCTAAGACTTTTTCCTGCTGAGCTGCATAGTGAATTCAAGTCAGCTGACAACAAGCTTACTTTTGTTAGTTACCCTTCACAGACAGTGAAAAGTACCTATAACAAAAGTGGTCAGTCTTTGGACCCTAGTACACTCTGGACGCAGGCTGACAACCACTGATTTTCAAAAACATAAGGAAAGAGGATTTAATAAAATGTAATGGCTTGCTATAGCTTGTTTATTTTTGAAGTCAGTATTGCAATAGAATTGTAGCCATCAAAACTCAGTTGAATTTCAAATGCCAGCATTCATCTCAAACTGAGGCAGTCAGTGCACTGGGTTAACAATATTTTACCAGAAGTTTATTGAGGATAATTTCATACAGCTTCTTCACAAATAAAACATTTGTTTCAAATATTGGCATTAAGTACTGTTGCTTACTGTTTTGAAGTTACTTATTTGCTGTTATAAATCTGTGATAGGCGAAGAAATTGATTGTGAATTGAGATTCACCAATTCTAAAAATATTTTTCATGTAAGGGAAAAATTACCCTCTGGATGGTCATATGCTTCTTTGTTCAGTTTGAAGATTTAATAGGAGAAATAATAATACATAAATACAAAAATGTGATAAATGGGAACATCTATCATTATACAGGAGTTTGAAACTTACACACCTGATCTTTTCTCATATCTTACTTCGCAGACTATTTTGCAGAATTTTCTGCAGTGAAGATATATGTTGTTAAATAGTTTTACCCACTATATAGTTACCAAACTATGTTCTATATATACACATACTTGAATGGCTATATATATACACGTGTGTGTGCGCTTCTCATTTTTTTAATCAGAGACAGAGGCTACACTGACTGGTGCATAATGTCAGAAGGGTGGAAAAATCTGCTGTCCTTTAAATAGATGATTGTGCTATATCACCTGTCTAACAAGTAACAAGTGATAGAACAAGAGGAAATAGTCTCAAGTTGTGCCAGGGGAGGTTTAGATTGGATAGTAGGAAAAATTTCTTCACAGAAAGGGTTATCAAACATTGAAATAGGCTGCCCAGGCAAGTGGTTGAATCATCATCCCTGCAAGTATTTGAAAGATGTGTAGATGTGGTGCTTGGGGACATGGTTTAGTGGTGATTTTGGAAGTGTTAGGTTTACAGTTGGATTCAATGATCTTAAAGGTCCCTTCCAACCTAAATGATTCTATGATTCTATGATTTCAGGATGGACAGTTTCTCTTTCTCCCTTCCATCTACAAAGTGTTGTTGCATGGATGCTTCCCTGTTTCCAGCTTAGCCCAAAATACAGAGCTGCAGGATAGCAGTGTCACTTAACACTGTGTTTGGTGTGTTTGGTGCATGGATATTGTACTCACTGGCATAGCAAACCTGCTTGATACAGGTAAAATATGGATTTTAAAGAACATAGATTAGGTGGTCACCTCAGCAGGCTCTTCAAAGCTGATGAAACTGCCTTGAGCCCTGACTGTCCCTTTGGGATGTGCCTGGGGCACCTCTACAGAAATTGTGGCCTGTGGCCGTTCCTAGACATTCCTTAGCTCGGGACCTGATTTCTTTGCATGCCCTCCTCAGACCCTTCAAGTCAACTCCAGTTTTGAGGAAGGAGACGGCCAGTACTGTTTCTCACTCTGTCTGAAACCCTGGAAGAAAATGGCCTGCATTTTTGCACACTGCAACACTCATTGCTCTAATATGAGAGACTATTCTCATCCATGCTTGCTATCAGTAGCGCTGGGGATCATGTGCTTATTTTGACATGATTCCATTTTTCTGCACTTTAATTTGGCATGTTATCTAACTGTGAAAACTCTGAGAGACAATAATTTCCAGAAAGATATTTTTACCTGAGTTGCTGTTTTACATTCACACAAGAGGACTGAAAGTGCCTGCCATTTACCCGTTTGATGACAAAGTAGAGAAATGAATGGCCTTTGTTCCCCAACTTCTCTACAAACAGGCATCATTTGATCATTTGTTTTTCTACCAGTGTGTATTCATTTTTAGAGGCATTCAGTCCTCCATGACAGCTTCCAGTAATGATCTTTTTCTTCTGCCAAGGCTATGACAGAAGGCAGATTGAAATAAAGGAGAGCATTGGGGAAAAAAAGGTCTAGGTATTTACATGTTGCGGGGATTTCAGACTCCTGTAGTTCAGCTATTTCTGGCTCCTGTTTGGAGCTGTGTGGGTTTTTTTTTTCTTTTCTGAGCTGTAAAACGCCAGAAGAAGGTGTAATAATAACTTTATTTTTCAGGCAAGAGGGTGGCTATTTTTCCTCAGACATGCAGAAGGCATTATAACAGGATCAGTTCTATGATGTCTTTCAATTTAGCCAGGCCTTTTGGCATGATGATTATAATGGATTTTCAGTTTTTGATGTCTGCACCAAGCTCCTGGGCCTAAATGCTGAAAAGGAATCCATCTTTTTTTAGAGTATATTGAAACCTAGATGCCTTCTGGGGAGACAACATTTCAGAAAGTACTGAATTCTTCATTTCTGATGGTCAGGTGCTTTTGAACTGTGTCAGGCTGAACAGCTGCACTGCTGTTTGAGCTTTTTGTCTAATACTCTCCATCCTCACCTACCTCATGTTCTGTGGATGACAAATCTTAATTTTGTTTTTTTTGTTGATGAATATTGTTGTTCAGAGAAGAAAGAAGGAGCTTTTCCCCCAGTATGACATCTTTCCAGCACACAGAAAGGAGTGAGGTGGAGAACCTAATGACTCATAAGTGTAATAGCCAAATGCTTAAATTGCTATATCGTGCCAGGTAACAACATTTTTGTGGCAGAGAGTGGCAAGGAAATGAGGATATGTTTATTGTGTGAAAGAATCTGCATTTGCATTATTAGAACTCCACTCCCCTACCCTGAGCTATCAGTTTTCCACTTTATGGTCCAAAAGAGATTGGCACCACTGCAGAAATATTTTGTTCTACTCTTTCAGCAGAAATAATACCTGCTGTTACTTCAAGTAGATAAGCTGTCTAGCGTGGATATGTCTTTGACCAGCAGCACACAGAGCCTCCTCCCTTTGCTGTGGGGGAAGCACATTGTAATTTGGGGGCTTAGCAAAAACAGAAGAATCAAAAGAGCAGTTTGGAGACTCCTAAGAGTTCTTTTACAGCTACCAGGAAGTCATCTGTGCCCATGTATTTCCCTAGCACACCTAAAAACCCGAGGTGTGTAGAGTGGCGCAGAGCGTTTAGTGCTGTATGAAGATGGCAAGGTGTTTGTGCTGGCTGGGCAGTTTGGAGAATTCCCAGCAAAACAGGTGTGTGGCTCTCACTGAAGACAGTGGCAAGGGTTCCAGTTACTGTGAAGATCCAGGACAGGGGGGCTGCAGGCATTTTAGCTAGTTTCTTCTGTCATCCCAAGTGTCTTCTCACAGAGCCTGCACGCACTCCTCTTACACACTGAGCAGCAGGTTGGAATACCCTAATAGACTAAGCAGTTTCAGCAGTGGCTTGGGGACATGCAGTCTCTCTCAAGTACTTGAACTGTGGGTGAAGTCTGTTCCTTGATAACAGAGTATGTGACTGCCTGAAGCACCAGAAAGTCAGTGCTGGCACTGTTAGTAGCACAGCTCTGCAGCTGGATCCCTGTTGATCCAGCCAACGGAGAACTGGCTCCTGTCAACAAAAGAAGCCTGTCTGAGAGAAGGAAGCTTGTACACCCGACGGAAGAGAGGGCTGAGTGGCAATATCAAGCATGTCATGAAGTCATCCTGACAAAGGATCACAGTCAAATGTAATGTGTCACAAGTGCCAATTACATGCTTTTACAGTTTCATGCTTAATAATCTAGGAGAAGGGAATGGGTCCAGAGGGTAGACTTCATTGAATTTCCTTTTGGTTTCTGAAGCACGTTGTTCTGAGGAAGCTGAAGGAGAGCTGCCTTGATGTGTTTTGACTTATAATGGCCTTTGCAATCACCTTCTGTTGAAATATTTTCATCTTCTACAAAACTTGGCAAATCTTTCTCTTGGCCTGGAAATGCTAAATAAGCTATCTATGCAGACAATATGTGTGATTCTTCTGGAGAAAATCAAGTGTTTCAGTAACAACCTGCTATAGAGCACTGACTAAGAAAAAGTTAGGGTTTTTTGTTCTCCTCTATCAATAAGAACACAAGCATGCAAGAATAAAGCAGAAATTCATTCTTACTCTGGCAGAATATGGACATATGAACCCAAATCCAGCCAAAACCAAAGAAAAGTGTGAATGAAATGCATAAATGAATATGAATACATCTTTTCTTCCTTTTGTCATCCATTTATAAACTCTTAGGACTTAATTCTGTTTAAATCTTCCTCCTCCTCAGAATGGCAGCTTCTAGATTTCTGTATTATCAGAGAATGAACTAGATCCGGCTTCATTTCCACATCATTGGGCTCTCCTATGTTGGCGTACACAATAATTTGGTTGGTTATATATGACTGAACCTGAAAAATTCAACCTTTTTTATGTAGGAAGATTCCTCCTAATGAAATTTGCATATAAGGATAGGAGTTGCCTTCGGGATTTTAATGCCTCTATAAATCCTCATTTAGAAGCTGTAGCTTTTAAATTGATTTAATTGCTTCTTTTTAAATCAAGGGTGGTTTCAGGTTACATTTATTCTTCTCCCTGAGGGAAACCTGAGAAACAGGAATTCCTCTTGAATTCCATCTGCTGCTGAGTGTTTGCTGTTGCTTCTAGAGCTTTGGCCGAGCCACTGATTCTCAATGTATTGTGTCTGCCATGCTGGGTAGGGTGAGGCTCCATGAGGGTCTTGGTCTGGGTTTAAAAATAGTAATAGCAGAGAGCCCTGGCTCACTGGGAATGCTGGGCTGATGAGGCAGATACCAAGAAGGATCTGCAAATAGGTTCTAGTGGATCAGCGGTAGATAAGGCAACAAGCAACAAGAAATTAAGGAGGTGATTCTGCCCCTCTACTCCACTCTTGTGAGACCCCACCTGCAGTACTGTGTCCAGCTCAGGAGTCCCCAACATAAGAGGGACATGGACCTGTTGGAGCGGGTCCAGAGGAGGGCCATGAGGATGATCTGAGGGCTGGAGCATCTCTCCTATGAGGAGAGGCTGAGAGTGTTGGGGCTGTTCAGTCTGGAGAAGAGAAGGCTCTGGGGAGATCTTATTGCGGCCTTCCAGTACCTAAAGGGGGCCTACAGAAGTGCTGGGTAAGGACTTTTTACTAGGACGAGGGGAAATGGGTTTAAACTGGAAGAGGGCAGGTTTAGATTAAACATTAGGAAGAAATTTTTCACTTTGAGGGTGGTAAGGCACTGGAACAGGTTGCCCAGAGAAGCTGTTGAGGTCGCATCCCTGGAGGTGTTTAAGGCCAGGCTGGACGTGGCCTTGGGCAACCTGGTCTAGTGGGAGGTGTCCCTGCCTATGGCAGAGGGGTTAGAACTCGATGATCTTCAAGGTCCCTTCCAACCTAAACCATTCTATGATTCTAAACCACTGAGCTGGCCAGCCACATGCTCACTGTGTTGGAAGGTGGATCTCAGTCACTCCAGTGGTTATATTTAACAATTTGGCTACTGGTCAGTGACTGAAGTTTGGTTACACTGCCTGCACGTTGTGTTTGGCTCAAGTGCCAAGCTAGTACATTGATTTCACATGTCACTGGGCCTAATGTTACCAGCACAGTTACAAATTGCCTCGCCATTGTGAAAACCTGTCTTACTGTCTTCAATTATAGTTGGTGATAGTGGTGTGCTGGCACCTAAATTCCTTGGGACATTGGAGTATTCTGCCTGGTGCTTGGGGCTGCACAAGACTGCCTGTCACAGGGTGGTGTTGGCAGGCTGTGCCAGAAGAATGCTGAGGCTGCGAAATATCACTGTAAGGCGTCAGTGGACTGAACAGCAGATATCACTTCAGCACGGGTTGCGAGTCCCTTTATCAGCAACACCAGTTGGGTTCCAGTTTGCTGTACAGCCTGGAGCTTGTTCTCTCCACAGTAATTTAAAGAGTACAACAGCTCTTCATCCTGATGGTAAAACAGGATTTTGGACCCAGTTGAAACAGTGGCTCTGATCCAACACTTTCTTCAGCTGAGCAGTGACAATCAACACAAGTCCCAGATTGAGCCCCACATTAGTATCCATGTGAAGGGCAACTTTGTTTTTCTCAGATTCTCAGAACTTCTTCTGTTTGAACTGCAGACAGGCCCTTTGAAAAACAGAGAGATTTATTTATAATTGGCTAGATTTGCAAGCTTGCTTTATTACATTATTTCCTGCCCAGAGTTTCTTAATACTGAATAGAAATTATTATGAAAATTTCTTACTTCAGGGCATTTCCAGGCTAGCAGGGCTGAAGCAGAACCTGTCATTGCTGGTCCAGTTTTATTTCTGGAAAAATCTGCTAAACTGAGCCAGAGTTCAAGTCCACAAGGGGAACACATACACACATAACATTTGTGCACGCACTCAGTGAGTTAGTTCCAACTCCTGTTGTGGGACTTTCAGTCGGATGCCTTTAAACTATAGATGAGCAGTTGCTCTGATAGCTTGGTGACCATCTTTTTTTCTTGCAGTGTCCTCTAAAAAGTATTTTGCGAATGTCTCTCAGGCTCAGGAATATCCCTGATTTTCCATTTTGCCAACACACTGGCTGTCACTGGAGTAAAGGTGGGGGGTTGTGGGGAGAATCAAACTCAGCATGAAGTATGGGACTTCAGCCTAAAATGTAATATGGAATCTTTACCTCTGAGCAGAACTGTGGTTTCTTATGCCAGAAAACAATACAGGCTCGGCCAACTAGGGATTAGCTGTTATTATTCTGGCCTTTTGTTGCTAGCTTTTTTTATGCTAAGCCCATAAGGAGAATGAAAAATCAGCTCACTTTAGAGGTGGTAAACAACTGGGCAGGGAGTTGGTACTCACCTGTGATTTCCTCACTGGTACTGCATGGCTAACATCTTCTATATACGGAGAGACCTCCAGAGCTCTGCATGATCTGGCTTTGCTGCTATAAGGGCATTTAACCGCAATAGCAATGAGTTTCATAGGAACACCTTTAGAAATATACAAGAGTTTCATCCAAAGCCTACTGAACTTACAAGTGCATTTTTTTTTTTTATTTTAATGGGGTTTGGATTAGATTGTCAGGGAACTTAATGGAGCCGCTTCTGACATTTTGTGTGGTAACAATCTGCAGTTCAAGCCTCTGACCGCACTTCAGCAATTTGAAACTCAAAAGATTTCAGTGTGGAAAGTCTGTGCTTCATTACCCTACTTTAAGGGGAGGAAGCTTAACGTGTAATAGAAATGAGTATGAAAACTGCTTACTTCAGAACATTTCCAGGCACAACTTGTTGCAGTAATCCATTTTCATTCCTGGTGGGGGCTTCCTTCCCAGCCCTTTATGGATTGAAAAAGACTTCATGTCCCTAAACCCCCCAGGATATATTAAGATCAGGACTAGAATGCATTGGATAAGGAAGTTTCCATCCCACAGAAACTTCAGAATTTCAACATTGGTTCTAGTTTCAAACCAAGATGAGGAGTTGACATTTCAAAGCTCTTCAGAGAGTGAAATATTCCCCAGAACTCCAATTCAAAAATGTCAGTATTTTGTTTCAAACTGTGTCCACCAAACCATTAATCTGAGCTGTAGATTAGAGGTACAATATCCCTACTCACTCCTTTGCCTACTAAGTTGATCAACCAGTATCTTCCGTGGTGCTTATTTTCATGACAAGTCCCCAGTCCCCCTTAGTCAGATAAGTATGCCCATGGGTCAGTGCCTCAGCAGGCTTTTCTGGCTCTGCAGCCTAAGTGAATCTACTGTTCCCGATAGCTGGGTCTTTCCCAGTATGTTGCATCTTGGACATCTCTGATAACAGCTATTCCAAAACCTCCCCTTTGTGTTTTTTTCGTGTTATGGGTGGATGTTGAAAGAAACAATTCTGCCTTCCTATTCCTTGCTAACTCTGCACCCCCCCCTGCATTTCAGGGGGGATGGTGACATATTTTCACCCATACCTTCATCTTTTGCAGTGAGTCCTCTGAAGCCTTGACAGAGAGTGAAAATAATGTTATGTAAATTACATATTCTCATCTCAACTCAGCCAAACCTATGTTTCTTCTGCTTATAGAGACAGAAGTTATTATTCTTGTGAACTGTGTATTATTTCAGGAGCACTTTAATATTTCCTTATCTGATCTTTTGCTTTCATAAGAGTCCAACCTATATAGCATTTTCACGAAAGAGCTACTGAAAAGTAGTATAAGAGATCTGGAGTAGTGTTTTTCATTTTAAAGCATCAGTGGCTTCCTTGCAAACACTACCAACCTTTTTACTGAATGTAATTACCTCCAAAAGANGACACCAGTGAATGTGGGAACATTTTTTATTTCAGGCATTAGTTAATCACTCATAAGGGTTTTTAATGAAAATTGAATACATATTCCCAGAGCACAGGATATCTATTAAGACAGATAATCTAACAGAGTAAAGGAAAAAGTTCTGCAGAAACCTTGGGGAGAAATAGGAAATTTATTTAATTTCATCCAAATTTCTAAAGCATAAAATTATCTGAGAGACTACTAAGTACAGGAAGATTAAAACACATTTTATACATACCACATAAGGTTTGGTGTTCAGAAGAGGTCTCCATTTTGCTCATACTTCCATTTGAAAAACAGCATTTCAGCAAAAGAATTATTTTTATGCTGTACACTGGCAATGGCTGTCTGTCTCGAAAAGACCAATGAACCTCAATATAACTTCCTTTCACACCTGAGATTTTCCTGGTGGTTTCCTCTACAAGTTGTGACCTAGCTCCTAATTGCTCAATTTATAAATTAACTTTAATCAGTATACAGCCCATGGCAACGTGTGAGCTGATGATTCATAAAGTTAAAAAGGCTTTAAAGTAGTAAAGGTTGGTTTTGAAATTGGTTGCCTCATACATGGATTTAAGATACAGCTCTTTTCACATCCAGGCAGTTCACTTGTTCTTTTCAAAGTAGGCGAAGGCATGCAGATTTGGTTTCCACTCTAGGCTGAACCGTGGAGTGAACATAGAGTATGTTATGAGCAGATATGAAAGGGAATTCTGGCCTTTCCTCTGATATCTGGGTTCCTCAGCAGAACCGTTCTCACTGAAGATGCTAGTGAGCTGTAATGTACTTGAAGGAAATTAATCTGTTTGTAGGCATTATGTCATACAGTTTTCAGATCATGCAAGTGATTTTTTTCACATCTTGTCTATACAGAGACATTCATGAAAATTAAAGCAAACAAGTCTGTGTATATCAAAGGTGGCTTGGGTCCTGTAGGGATATTCTTATTCAGAAAAAAATAGACCTAAATCTTATATGGTATCACTGACATAATTTATATATCTGTACTTGGAAGCTCTGTATGGAGTAGTCACAGTCAAGGTAATTGTAACATTGCTTCAGCTATCTAACCATTATTTGTCATGGTGATAAATGTTTAATGTGATAAAATGTCTTTTGCAGTCTTGGTATGACTAGTTTTTCAGGGAAGTGTATCATTTATGCATGACTGTTACTCCATTAGCCCTCATTAATTCCCCTGGAGACATCATAATATAATGCAGAAGTGTAGGAAACTGACCCAGTTCAGACCAAATGGAAGTGGGTAAAGTCAGAGATATTTGATGCTAGCTTTCATCAAGCCTGAGTCTAAACCTATAATGATTTAAATTAAATTAATTAAACTATCAATATGACAGATAACCAAGGAAACCCCTATTGTGCCACTGGTAAAATAATGATGTTAGAAGTGGGAATTGAATTGCTAAAAGTAAATACTGGATATTAATCAAAGCCTGCATTTTCACAGGCAAGTGAAGAGAAAGTGTCAAACCCCAAATTACATCTCACTCCAGCAGAAATCTGCGGTTGTGCACATGTAGATTTGCACAAATAAGGAATATTAGTCTGAATATTAAAGTGGGCAAGTTACACACGCAGCTTTTATAAGCCTGGATGATAAGTGCCCTATTTGCTCTTACCAGTTTCTATGACCCAGCTCTCTGATTTAACTGAAGTTTACAGACCCAGGAAAATTTAAAGCTGAAATAAGCACTTTATTTAAAACTCCCTTTGTTTATATATACTCTCTGTTTGGCTAAGCGTCTTAGCACAAACTCTTTAGAAGTAGACTTCATACACAAATATTTTTTCACTGCTTACTTTGCATGCCAGAATGCTAGAAGGCCTTTCATTTTCTAGTGTATATAAAGATAATTACGACACTGTATGGACTTGCTTAATTTCTTGGATTTCAATTATTTATGTGCAAAATTCATAACTTGGATGCAGAATTCAAAGTTCAAACAAAAGGCCTACATTAGAACTGTGCTAAATAAATTTATATGCCATTTATTTAATTTTAAATGCATTTAATTATAAATTTATATTTGATTCTCCTGGGAACGAGTTTTTTGCAAACTTAGAAGCCTAGTTTATCTATTCAAGTTTTAAAATTTTGAACCAAACGATTTGCGTATAAGCATAAAGCCAGTTTCAGAGTAGGTAATTGCATTTCTGACTCTCAGTTCTTTTTTTTTTCCATCCCTTGCTTCTATATCAGATCTTTAACAATGTCTGAACACAGGCATTGATAGTGTGGAATGGGATTATTGTCAAACATAATTAAAACCACATGGTTTTCCCAACTATATAACAGGTAAAATTTCACCGAGATCTCAGCCTTGTCACTATATATCTGTGCTGCTCTTTACTTTTATCTATCTGTCTGCTTCCTATCTGTCTTCTTATCTATTTCAGGCATTTTCTTTGTGAAACTCTAAGAAGTGTAATTTCTGATAGGAGTCTGACCAAGAAATGTTCACAATGCCCTAAAAAAACAACTTCCAACAATACTCTTTTCTTTCTCTGGACTGCAAAAGCCATTGAGTACTAACCTGCTCACTATCTCACGTCTGAATTCAGTTCAAACTCCCAGCCAGATTTGCTCAGCCTCTTTCATTGCTAAGGTACTTTATGGCCCTCTAGAGATGCTGAGAGAGAAATTTGGCGGTAATTAGTTGCAGAGATGGATTGAGCAGTCAGTCAGTAGGTGCTCACGTTGAACTGCACATCTTTCTTTCTTGCCAGATCGTTGGCTGTGACCGCCAGCTGGGAAGCACTGTCAAGGAAGATAACTGTGGGGTCTGCAATGGCGATGGGTCCACCTGCCGGCTGGTTCGAGGCCAGTATAAGTCCCAGCTCTCAGCAAATAAACGTAAGCTGTCCCTTCTGGTAAAGCGCCATCTTCCCCTCTTAGTGAAATACACGTTTCTTGCAAGCTAGGTTTCACCCAACTCTTTTTCAGGCAGTTGAATATGATCACGGTCAGTCTGGTTGTCCCCACAGTTTCTTCCCTCGTGGGTTAAATCAGGCTTGCTCAGACTACAGCTCTGGCTGTGGGGGTGGACAGAGGACTGTGGAAAGGTGTCACCAGCATATTCCCCATCTCAGCTAGCTAGTTGCTTGGGAGGAGCGGGAGAACGAGAAGAGCTGGCGCTTCCCACACTGCTGTGGCTGTATTAGCTGGCTAGGCATAGGACTCAGTCCACGCTGCTCTGAATAGAGTGGTTTATGCTGCTCCACAGTAGAGGGGAACCCTGGGGGGATGGTGGTGCCAACCTGGCATGGTGGTCTCTCCCCGACCTATGCCCGCAGCATGTCTGCCTGCATGCTGAGAATGGTGACTCAGTCCTAGGGTGGACTGAGGTGCCTAAGTCTTCAGGAGGTGCCTGCATGGTTGGGCACGAACAGACATGGGGTTTACCCCACACTGTCTGAGCCAGCTTCAACTCAGAGTGCTAAAGTAGCATTAGTGTGCCCCAGTGACAGGGTTAACGTATCCTGGACCCCAGGCAGGCTTTTCAGCCTGGTCACTGCACCAGAGATGGAGCTATAAAAGTTTTGGGAGGAGAGATAGGGCATATCTGGACAGTTTGAAGGAAGGGTAAAAAGGCAGGTGTACTTTTATGCCTATGTAGACATAACTAAGGAATCAAGTGTGCTAGCCTGCAAACCTGCCCCCAGCCCTACCCAGTGGCATTAGAGTTTAATTAAACCAGCTCTACCATTCAGGAGCACTTTTTCCAGTGCCGAATAGCACATGACCTAAAAGATTCAAATAGCAGTGTAATACCTGCTGAAGACTGTGTGTGTGCATTTGTGGATTCCTATGTAGACAACATTCAGTTTCTGCGAGGAGCGGCGAGAGGTGCTTTTTCCAAAAGGTTCTCTCTGTCAGAGAATAACTGCTTGGGTACGGAGCATGGGGCACAGAGCAGCACTGAGCACAGTGCGCCTCTGGGTCTGTGTTTGGAAGGAAGGAAGGAGGGAAGGAAGGAAGGAAGGAAGGAAGGAAGGAAGGAAGGAAGGAAGGAAGGAAGGAAGGAAGGAAGGAGAGAAAGGGAGAGAGAGAAAGAGAGAAACAGAAAGAAAGGAGGAAGGAAGGAAGAAATGAATGAAGGGATGAGTCAAGGAACAAAGGGAGAAAGAAAAAGAAAAGGAAGGAAGGAAGGAAGGAAGGGAGGGAGGGAGGGAAGAAGGGAGGGAGGGAGGAAGGAAGGAAGAAGAGAAAGAAAGAAAAGAAAGAAAGAAAAAGAAACAAAGAAAAAGGAAACAAAGAAAGAAAGAAACAAAGAAAGAAAGAAAAAGAAAGAAAGAAGGAAAGAAAAAAGGAAGGAAGGAAGGAAGGAAGGAAGGAAGGAAGGAAGGAAGGAAGGAAGAGAAAGAAATAAAGGCAATTTTGATGAAGGAAGGAAAGAAATACTCCTCATTAGAGTTCCATTGCTGAGGCAGAACTGCACATTAGACAGCAAAGGCAATAATTCACAAAGATTTAGGAACGGAATTTCACCCCATTGTTACTGTTTCTGCAATGTGCATGAACAGATTCAGAAAGCTCCAGGCTGCTTGAGACATGATAGTATTTGTGAACTTTTTTGGCAAACGTCTTTTCCTGTAGGAATAATTCATTGTTTTTCAGTTGCTTTGTGGTAAAAAGGTGCTCTTCTCTTTTCTATTGAGGATAAAGACACTAATATATTATGAACAGTAATAAAACATTAATAAAATAGAGTCCCTACTCCCAGTGGTTTGCTATTAAATATAAAGAATGCTATATAGGTAGAAGAGCAGATGGTAGAGAGCATAGTCTTAGAGTGAGACAAATGTGAAAAAAAATGTTAGAGAATGGATTTTTCAGTCAGACACATTTGCATGCAAATAATTGTTATACAGAACTGAAGTAGGTAATCAGATTTTGTATGCACTCTGTATAAACCATGGGGCATTGTTCTCTTCCTGCTGTAGACATACATGTTGTTATGCAGCACAGTATGAATTTTGAATATCTCAAAAGTAAGTGCTCCTTTAAATTGGCTTTTTAAAATTGTAAAGGCACACTTACGGATCTCCTTCACATATGTGAATTAATATGAATTCTTTCTGAGGTTTGCTTCCAAACGGTTTATGTACACGCTGTGAAAATTTGAGATTTTCTGTCTTGAAAAGCTTTTTAAAATCTACTCTGTGTTTATTTTCTGCATTTATCCTCCTCAGAGCTGTTTAAATACCTGCCATTTTGGCACTTTGTGTCAGCATCTTACTTGTTTGTCACTGTAAATGCATCGACCTAAGCATATTCCGGATCGGGGCCTGATTTCTTTGCTGGAATGACTGGATTACGTTTAGCTAGTCAATAGCTTAATTCCAAGTTATTTTTATAAAATAGTCCTTATTTCTCAAGAATTATGTCTATTTTGTCCGTGATATGAACAAAAAGCCTATGTGAGCCAGACTGCCATGCTATGTAAGAAAAATCAAAAGGAGCATGTGCAGCAGTGGCCAGATATCAGCAGAGGTATTCTGTGGGATAATCTGGGATTTTTATTTGCCTAACAGAGCACAGCATTCAATTTTCAGGACTGAGCAAGGGAAATTGTGCAGTGACCTTTACTCCAGCACTGTCCCAATAGTTTCTGAAGTTGTTTATATCTCAAAACCACCCCAGACGCAGTCTTGAGCTCATCATACTGAATTCATTTTCTCTTGGTGCTCATATCCAGTTCCCTTCTCCATGCTGTTTATATCATGCAAAGGCATAGGAGGATAGTACTAGAAAGAAATTCATAGAGCTTTTAAACACTTAGCACTTACTACGGGAACAGCTTCCTCAGTATTTATAGGGGTAGTATACATCTCCCAGTGGCCTCAGAAACAGAAGCATGGCAGGGCAGGAGGCAATGTGACGTTGGATTCTCTCCTATGTTTTTATGAAAAAGGAAGCACCTGTGTCCATGCTCTTGTTTCTATGAAAAAAAAAAAAAAAGCTACAAAAGACTTCATTCATTCCAGAAATATCCTTTTCTCTTACTCCTAAACTTGTGCAGTTCAATCTTTCTAAGTCTGCAGAAAGTGAAACTTTCTCTTTCTTTATATCTCCTTTTGGAAAGACTGTATGTATCCTCCTATGGAGATGTGCTGTATTTAGGCAGGCTTCTTTGTGTTCACCAAGGAGCTAGAGAGTTGACACCATAAATGGTGGGTGAATTCTGCTGATCACCTTGTGCAAAGTTAGTATTTCTCTAAAAAAGGATTGACATCTACCAGTGAAGCAGATTACTTTTAAAAGAGAGTTGTAGAAATTGCTATGCTGAGGCAGAATAGATATTTATCTGATTACTCTTGCCGTGGTTGTGAAAAATAGATGCAGTTCCAGATTTCCATTGAATATCAATAGTAATGCAGAAATAGAAACAACTCAATTTTTCATCATGAGAACTGACAGTTAAACCATTTGGACAAAATTCAAAATCCAAAACCAGAAGAAACTGATCTCTCACGGGAATCTGATGTATGTGCCTGGTGTGTAATCTTTGCCTAAATCCTTCACAGCCCTAGACCACTGCCCTCTCAGTTATCTCTCCCTTGCCTCCCTATGCATCTTCTCTGGAGGAAACCCACCACCTGTTAACACACTTTGTGCCTTTTCTTCAGAGTGCTCCGCGCAGCTGCTCCACAATCTTCCTCTCTTGCTCCTTCTTGGAGAGACCTGTGACTAAATATTACCATGCTTACTTTCACGTGTCTCTTCACAGGAAATGTCTCCTTCTTATCACTGTTAACCTCAGGAAATTGTCCTTTAGTCCCTACTGCTTCTGCTTTGTGAAAGCAGGAAGCACTGTGATAAGCATAAATCCCACTGAGCTTTGCATTTCACATAAAGTGTGCTAGGATTTCAAATGGAGAGCAACGACAAGATCAGGTGAAATAGAGTCCTTGCAATACCCTGGGGCAGAAGAAACATGCTAAGAATATATGATGTGTAAGCTTGCATGATCTTTAAACCACCTGATTTTTATCAGTGACATATCAGTGAGTTGTTAAGTCTCCAGCACAGAGCTCATAACTGAGAGACAGTCAAATAATATATTTGACTGGTTTTTATGATATTTATGATTTTATATTTATGATTATATCATAATGACATGGGACTGTCTTTAAATAAGACTTATAAAAAGACTATTAATATTTTTTGGAAAAATTGAGTTAATGTTTTCCCAGACTCATTCCAGTAAATGTGATATATACAGCAAAATGATATGTTATACTCAAGGACCTTGTTCCCCAAAATGGATAAAATATATTTAGCCTACTGGGTATCTTGAATATGAGGGCCAGAATGGTACCAATAAAATCAGCATTAGAATATCAATATTAAGTGAATTTTGTAAGACTTGAATATTTTTCTTTTCAAATAGAAAACGTGAATTCTGTGTAGAAATGAACAATGTCTCTCTTTGCTAATTAATGAGATAACAGAGATGTGTACGAGCAGAATGTGTGTTGAATAGAGTCTACTCCACTCTTGTGAGACCCCACCTGGAGTACTGCATCCAGCTCTGGAGTCCCCAACACAAGAAGGACATGGACCTGCTGGAGCGTGTCCAGAGGAGGGCCACGAGGATGATCCGAGGGCTGGAGCACCTCTCCTATGAGGACAGGCTGAAGGAGTTGGGACTGTTCAGCCTGGAGAAGAGAAGGCTCTGGGGAGATCTTATTGCGGCCTTCCAGTACCTAAAGGGGGCCTACAGGAGTGCTGGGGAAGGACTTTTTACTAGGATGAGGGGAAATGGGTTTAAACTAGAAGAGGGCAGGTTTAGATTGAACATTAGGAAGAAATTTTTCACTTTGAGGGTGGTGAGGCACTGGAACAGGTTGCCCAGAGAANGGTTGGAACTTGATGATCTTCAAGGTCCTTTCCACCCTAAACCATTCTATGATTCTATGATTCTATAATCCCAGTGTTACAGAAGTCTTAGGAGACACTGAAATTTCTGGATAGGTTGAGGAAACATCAAATCAGATTTTGAAGATGGAGACAAGGTTCATAAGAGTCTGGGCACATGAACAGGCTGTATCTCCATGCAGCTCTTGTGACGCTCAGATTTATCATGCTGCCTACATTTGCGCCCTCGCTTCTGGGATATTAAGAGGACACAAAAGTATGGATATTTCATCCCATAAAGCTCTCAATATAAAAGAGTGTCAGAAATCTCCAATATAGGAGTGATGCATGACTGAATTTAAAATTTAAAAGGGTTCTAGTTCACATTTTTGAGCTATTATAGGTTTGGATGAATAAATGTGTTGTTTAAAAGAAGTCCCTGTTTCTTGTAGTTTTCCGTCTTCCTGTTGCCTCTCTTCACTTTTTGACATAAAATGACAACATTAATAACTATTTTGCTGACAACTGAGAATCCTGATTTAGCTAGGCTGGAACAGTTTTCCCAGTTTGGTCTGGTCAGAAACTTAAACCCCCAGCTCACTTGTTTGGATGAAAGATAATATGCTTTCATTGGCTGAGTTAGTCTTACCTGACAAAACAACTCATTGCTTTGAGAGCAGAGATACAGTTCTTGCTAGCAGGCATTACATGACACAGATGTGAGCAGTTCTAATGAACAGATAGTGAAAGGGGCTTCGTTCCTCTCATATCTACCACCTCCCTGCAAAAAATCCTCTTAGGCATGCATACTTTTTCCTTCCCAACTTCTTGTTACAGGAGAAGGAAGCAGAAAGGACAGGGAAAGGTGAATGAAGAATCTAGGCATGCTGGTTAGTTCAGGTCAGCATTCTCTGGGCACAGACTCCACAACCCACGCATAGAGCACTTTCTAGCATCTTTCCACACCTTTCTTTCCTGTCTCCCTTTAGGACTTTACTGAGGTTGCTGCCTCTTTAGAAATGCTTATCTAGCTAATTTTCACAGCTGCATGTGACCTACATGCTAATTCACACCTCAGTTTAAATCCAGTTAGCAAAGCTCCCAAGGGCTTCATCAGTGCAAGATCCTGCTCTAAGACCTGTTTACATGACAGTCTAATGGGCTTCTGTTTTTCCAGGGGCTTTCTGTTAGTGGTGTGGAAAGGGAAGCAGAATTATAGCAATTCTAGTCATTAAAATAAAAGGTGTGAAAGTGAAGGCATGCCTGAGGGCAGTGGGAGATCATCACATAGCGTGGGCAGAGTCATGGAGAAGCTGTAGGGTTCAACTGGGAAGGAGTGGGCTGTTCTGGTCATACATCAGAATAGGCTTACACTTCTCTACATCACCACAAACACCAATTCAAAAGACTTGGAAGAAGTTTAAGTGCCGTCGTGGTGAAATAGAAAGCTATTAGTTACTCTTGAAATCCAGAAATAGTTGTGAAGGAGTTGAGAATAAAGAAAATTAACAGGTTTGGGTTCTTTTAAGTAGAAGGTTTTTACTGCATTTAATAAGTGGGTTTTTTTCATATTTTTAATGTTCTCTCATAATTCATAGGTTGTTTAATTTGTCCAAAAGCTTCTGACTGCCTTGTAAGCACCTGTTTCACTGCTTATTTGAAAACAGATGGGAATTTCTTTGCTTATTTACGCCATGCATTTTTGCCTTCCTGCAGTGGATGATACAGTGGTGGCTATTCCTTATGGAAGTAGGCAAGTTCGCCTCGTGCTGAAAGGACCCGGTCATTTATGTAAGTAGAAAAAGTTAGTGTACATTTGTTTAAGAAAGCCTTGCTAACCCGCAGTGCTCTGTTTATACTGTGGTGTCTGGTTTCCCTCTCTCAGATCACTGATTTCGACACAGGGATGAGTCCTGCCCTCAGAAGCTCTCCTCGGTCCCAGTTACATCAGTGGTACATGCTCTTTTCAGAGCAGAGCTTGGCCAACATTGCAGAATCCTTTGCCCCCCCATAATTTTTCAGTCATTTCTGTTTGCTTATCCTTTGGCTGGCTCATTTGGTGCCAAGTGCTTTTGTTTAAAATTAATAAAATATATCCCACTGAGTGAAGAAATATTGAGGACAGTAAAGTATAAGCTTCCCTACAGCTGAGCTTAGCCATCAAGCTGCTCATGATTTTAACACGTTTCTGTTGTAATAATCTCTTTTGCTTCCATAGATGCACACATGCGCATGCACACACACACACAAAATCACAGTCTAAAGGTCAGAAACAGCATGCACAAGTCAAACTGTGCTCCTTAGTAGCGATATTGCTCCAAGCAGTCAAGACCACTGAGTGCTGCTAGCACGTCACTTGGTGGCTATAACACTTCCCTGCTTCATCTGACCGAGGTGTGTATCCCAGCAGCTGTGTATCCCACTTCTCTGGGAGAAGAGTCTCAGCATTTGAGAACATCCTCAGAGAGCTGAAGACAGATACACTTATTTCATGAATACAAACACCTTGCATCCCTGTCTCTTACCTTCCGATGCAGTAGCTACTCACAAGCTGCTCCTTTTTTCATCAGCAGCAAATGAACACTAGAGTGCTGGTAAATAGGATTTACTATCAGAAAAAGAAACACAAACTGTACTGCATAACCTCTCAGAAGCCAAAACTATTATAAGAGAAGTATAAAGGTATTACCAAAAAGGTAATAGGACCTTCCTGCAGTTCAGACCAGTTACAGTCCTCTGTGCTTGTCAGTGTAAATACAAACATCAGTGTCAGCAAGGAGGTGAAACACCAAATCATTCCCATTCTTTCCAGATTTCTTTCACCCAAAGAACTTACACTGAGTGGCAAAATAAGGGGTGGTTTATCAGTCCTGTTCTGTAGCTCACTGCTTGTGTTGAGAAAGCAATGAGCATACTATAACCTTTTAATGCTTATTTAGGTTTAGAGCTGTGAATAAAGACCAGCAAATTACATGTTATAAACTAAGAATAAGTATATTATGTTTTTCTTAAATGTTCAAATGCTGCCTGTACTTCAGTTTTAAGTGGCCCTTCGGGTATTCCTGAGCTGCTCCAGTATGGTTGTTATTACTTTCCCAGTAAATGATTTGTAATCGTCCTTTCTCTCCTGTCTTCTTTCCCAGTATAGATGTTCTCTTCCAAGATAGAAAAATTTTGAACTTTTATTATTTTTTCAGTGAAATTGAGCTATAAGACAGCTTTGAGAGAAATGAGATTTTAGCAGGGGAGATTGATCTAAAGCTGTCTTCACTGAGGCCATATCACATTTCAGGACAAAAAGATTTGAATCAGCGAGGTCTGCCTGAGTCACTGGTTGAGATTTAGATTAACTGCTCTGTGTAAACATGAATAAGTCCAAATACATCTCTTTCTTGTTTCAGATGTCTCCATGAATCTTTCTGTTCACCCATCAAAGGATTTTATATATGTATGAGCTACAATCAGTTGGGGGGGAGGGAGTATTTTGCCCTGTGAACTTTGGTTGTGGGGGAAGTCAACAGGAGGCCGATTATATATACACAAGTCTTAAAACCATCTTTATCCCTAATGCATGCAGCCTTGTCCAGAAATAAATATATGGCTGAGTGCATCACAAAGGAAGAGACTAGTCTCACTGAAAACCAAGGAATTCATTAATATAGACCAAATTCTTAGTGTACTGCCTCAGCAACTTCCTTCATGAATTAATTCCCATGATCCATCCTGAAAAGCAGCCTAATTACTGCAATTATCTTTTTTTTTCCGTAATTAACAACTTAATACATGCTAATAAAAACATTTCTCCCATTTACTCTCTGTGAAAATATGATTCCATCACAGATTAATAGTATGTCCCCATCTAATTCAGATTTTGCCTGAGCTGCCTCTCTGTGTGGGAGAAGATTTTGTGCATAATTTCACAAATACGTGTGAAAGGATTACAGCTTTGCAATCCTTCATGTTGAGATGTGTTGTCACTTTGAAATAACTACAAGAAACAGTTTACTGGTGAATGTGCTGTAAAGCATAATTTGGAGGTAGTGGGGAGGCTAGCTAGGTAATGGAACAGATCTACTTTCTGACTGTTGGTTTCCATTCA
The DNA here is from genome assembly GCA_008711295.1 of Anarhynchus alexandrinus. Lineage (NCBI taxonomy): Eukaryota > Metazoa > Chordata > Aves > Charadriiformes > Charadriidae > Anarhynchus > Anarhynchus alexandrinus. The sequence goes on along the minus strand of VUYV01000018.1, from coordinate 978,465 downwards.
ATAAATTATTTAATATGTTTATTATGATTTAACAATCAGAAACTGCTATCAAACAGTATCTGAAATAATGTCCACTTTTGGGGAGCTATAAATGCAGAGAGAGCCAGAGGGAGAGCTCAGGAGAGAGAGAGCTCGCCTTGCCTTCCTGCTTCGCTGGGATGGATTAGAGTACTTCTGGAGGGGAGGCAGGATTGCTGTAATACTGATCTTTCTTTGCTGGATGTCTTGCTTTCAGTTAATTCTCTACCACAGCAACATGTGGTTAGTGACCCACCTTTGAACTGAAAGAAGGAACAGCAGCTTAACAAAGCCAGCACTCATGGGCGAAGGTCTGAGTCATGCTCCGCATAGGAGCGTGACTTACTGAGAGTCAGTTAAACGACAGCAAATATGCCTAACTAGGAATGGATTAATATGTCTGGAAGAGAGCAAAAACATGACCTATGGGTGAGGAGGTAAATGCAGAGCTAGAAATCTAGGGGTTGAACAAAGCCAAAAAGCAGATGGAGGAGAAAAAAAAAAGAAAAGGAAAGTATGGGAATGTGAATAAACTGTGGAAAAGAACTGAAAAGTTGCATTATCACTAATTTAGGAGGCAAATCTGCACCACCACTGTTTTGTGTTGGTTTTCTTTTTCTTCTGCTTTTTCACTTACTGTTACTTTGAATTATAATGCTCTAGTTTCCTGTTAATTTGTATTTGTCAGATTTGGAAACCAAGACTCTCCAAGGTGTGAAGAGTGAAAACAGCCTCAGCTCCACAGGCTCCTTCCTCGTGGAAAATTCTAGCGTCGACTTCCAGAAGTTCCCTGACAAGGAGATATTAAGAATATCTGGGCCTCTCACTGCAGACTTCACTATCAAGGTGAGGGTCATTGGTCATTGACCTCTCAGAGAAACATAAAGTAGGCAAGATGCATTAGAAAGATGAGAGGAATTTTTCTAGATCTTAATTTTCCAGTAGACACTTACCACAAAGCCTAGTCCAGGCTAGCTCTTGAACTCTGCATGAAATTCTTTATAGTTAAATATCTGATGAAAGCCTCATTGGGCACTCCTCGGGAAAGAGATCGAGTTTATGCCAAGAAAGGCATACCCAATATGTGCCCTAAAGAGAAAAGATGAACTCATTACACGAACAGGCAGATTCCTTTCGGTACGTGCTGCTGAGGTACATATAAATCAAGGACATACAGCTTGCTTCATCTGTTACAAACAAAAAGAAAGAAAGTCTGTATCTTCGGCCCATAATTTGTGGGGTTTATACTAGTGTAATTGTACAGAAGACTGTAAGGGAGTGGAGAATGAGGTCCCCAAGCTCCAAAATAAATGGGATGACTTTGCTTGAGAAGTCACGGTTTCATTTTGAAGTTCTGCTTTGTGTTGCACTGGCAATAAGAATAAAATTGTTTCCTCCCATTAGAGCATTTCTTTTCTTCCAGGTAATATAAAACACATTGCTGGAAGCAATGCACACATTCTGTGGGAAAACACACATACAAAAATGAACATTTGGGAATTACAATAAAATAAATCCTTTTCCAGTAGGTCCAAGGAACCTGAAGGATTTCAGCTGTAAAACTGTAAAACCTGTATCATGTCCAGGACTACATAAATTTTTCACCATGGGCCCCAGAGGTAGATGACATTTGCTTTAACCTAGAGCTGATGGCAGCTAGAAGTTTCAACAGTGAACTGGAAAATGCAACAAGTGATTGCGTTGGGTTAAGCTGGGCTGGGCCGGAATGGGTTAGCTTGGGAAGTAGCAGAGCCCTGTGGACTGTTCCCTTCCCATCTTGGTATGTTAGCAGCACAAAAAGCAAGCTGAAATATCAGGACTGGTTCACGAGGAGAAGCCTGACCTGAAGAATACATTCCTTTCTCTTTGAAGGTTAGAATGAAAATGCCTTAATAAAACACATGGTCATCAATTCAAAATGTCTAAAACGCTTTTATTTGTACTACAGATGATATCCAGATGATGAACAGCAGTGTGATGTAAACAGTATTGCTCACTTTGCATTATTTGTGTTGTCTATGGATTTAAGGCAGCCTGGTTAGTTAGAACATACCAGTTGGGGGCAGGTGATCATGTAGACCAGTGGCTCTGAAATGGTGACAGGAGGGTTGGACTGTGTTCCTGGTATTATCACTGTTATCTTTTATGACTGGGAAAATACCTTTATCCCTTGGTGCTTGCATTTCCTTCTCTATCAAAGCGAGGTAAGAAGCACTGGTTACATCAAAGGCCGTAACTTACGTGTGATGACTGTCTGGCCAACAGGAGCGTACAAGCTGGCTAGGCGTAGGCAGAACAGACACTGCTGAGTTGAGATTAAACTATTTTAATAGAATCATAGAATCATAGAATGGTTTAGGTTGGAAGGGACCTTGAAGACCATCTAGTTCCAACCCTCCTGCCATTGGCGGGGACACCTCCCACTAGACCAGGTCGTTCAAAGCCCCATCCAACTTGGCCTTGAACACTTCCAGGGATGGGGCCTCGACAACCTCCCTGAGCAACCTGTTCCAGTGCCTCACCACCCTTAGAGTGAAAAATTTCTTCCTAATATCTAACCTATATCTACCCTCTTCCAGTTTGAAGCCATTCCCCCTCATCCTATCACTACATGCCTTTGTAAAAAGTCCCTCTCCAGCTCTCCTGTAGGCACCCTTCAGGTACTGGAAGGCTGCTATAAGGTCTCCCCGGAGCCTTCTCTTCTCCAGGCTGAACAACCCCAACTCTCTCAGCCTCTCCTCAGAGGAGAGGTGCTCCAGCCCTCGGATCATCCTCATGGCCCTCCTCTGGACACGCTCCAACAGGTCCATCTCCTTCTTATGCTGGGGGCTCCCAAGCTGGACACTCACATACTGCAGGTGGGGTCTCACGAGAGCGGAGTTAGAGGAGCAGAATCACCTCCTTCGACCTGCTCACCATGCTTCTTTTGATGCAGCTCAGGATACAGTTGGCCTTCTGGGCTGTGAGTGCACATTGCTGGGTCATGTTGAGTTTCTCATCCACCAACACCTCCAAGTCCTTGTCCTCAGGGCTGCTCTCAATCCATTCTCCACGCAGCCTGCATTTGTGCATGGGATTGCCTCAGCCCACATGCAGGACCTTGCACTTGGCCTTCATGAGGTTTGCACAGGCCCACCTCTCAAGTGTGTCCAGGTCCCTCTGGATGGCATCCCTCCCCTGCAGCATGTCGACTGCTCAACACAGCTTGGTGTCATCAGCAAACTTGCTGAGGGTGCACTCCATCTCAACATCCATGTCACCAACAAAGATGTTAAACAACACCAATCCCAGTACCAACTGAGGAACACCACTTGTCACTGCTCATCACTTGGACATGGAGCTGTTGACCGCAACTCTAATGGCTGAACTTGGTGATCTTAAAGGTCCCTTCCAACCTAGATGGTTCTATGATTTTATGATTCTTTCAGTGCGACTGTCCAGCCATAGTTCTGCTATGTGTTTGCACCTTTTGAAAGTCAGAGTAGCATGGCTCAGCAGGTGTTAATTTATTGACATATCTGCTGTCTTAAGTGGATATAGAAAAATGCACAAACAAAACCCCTGTTCACTGTTGTAGTATTAGATTTTGCCATGGATCAGGCACTTAATAATTCCTTGCATTTGAATCACAGTTAGTTTTTTAATAAACAGCTATAGGAAATACTTTAGATATTACTTCATGCAATAAGGATATTATTCTATACTATTTATTTTTTTTTTCTTACAACATTTTTTAGCTTCATTTGTTACATTTTGTTGGATATAGGAGTGTACATACAAATAAGGCTAATACAGGAGTATCAAAATGCATGCATACCTCTCAGTTATGTCAGATTTGGCAACTGCTTTCCATACTTACTATAGCCATGACTATTTTGCCTTCAGCTTGTGAAGGTAAAGTACTTTTCTTTAAAAAATTGCAAGAAAGGTTTCTATGTGGTGTTAGCAAATTTTTCTTGCAAAGTCGTACCTCTCTGGATGTGAAGACTTACTTTCCTGGGACAAGGCAGTTTTTATGCAAACAGCTCTAAATGAATTTGTAGCTGTAGCAGAACTCTAGTTTTAGGATCGTTGTCTCCAGAATGACTGTTATAATCCTTTTCAATTGACCCTGAATGCTCTAATTCAGAAAGGTCAAGTTAGACACCTGGATATAATTCAGAAGTAGAAACTCAATGTGGGAGTTGACATTTAAGTTTCTTTATTGGTGACATGGAGTGCTTTAAAATTGCAAGAAGAAACCTCATGCTGTTCCTGTAGGAGCTGAATTGTATAATTGCTAGATTTCTTGACTTTGTAATAGTCAGTGGTACATTCCTTCTGTGCTAAACTCTTGGCAATCTTTTCACAAGATATATAAATGGCAAAAATAATTCAGGAAAACATCTCTTTTTTAAAAATAAAAGTATTATCATAAAACAGGAGAAGAGCAGGGATTTTTCATGTTCTTATATTTTATATTCGTAGTTTGAGAATTATAAATCTAAGTTATAAACTTCTAATGTTTGAAAGGCAGAAGACCTGGAAAAGATGACAGCAAACTTAAATTGAACTTGAATTTTGTCCCTAAATACGGAGCATTTCCCTGTTTCGATGTTTTTAATACAAAATTCTAATTCACATGAATATAAATGCCTTTTTCCTAAAAGAAAAAAGGGTCATGCTTGATAAAATCCTGGTGAAATGAAGGTCAGTTTCACTTGGAAATCTTTCTGGCTGACACTGTGATCTAGAGGACTGAGCAGTAGTATCACATAGGGGGAATTGTCCTTTATTGGCAGAGCTGCCACTGATTTGCTGCGTTGCCAAGGTCACATATTCATCTGTCTGTGCCAAAAAGTCTCCTCTGTCGATATTGTCCATTTCAGACACAAAATAGAGAAACTTGGGAGTGATCATTTCATGTCACACATCCACACCCCTTTGAGCAGGATGAATCGGACGGGGTCTACAGCTGATAATGTAATGCTAACAGTCATCACTGGTCAACGATTTAAAGCAATCAGCACTGCAAATATGAACCACCTGAGTTACAGGCTTACTGAAGCAGACAGTGGGGATTGCCAGGGAAGGGTTAGGCAAAAGGGCTGGCAAAGCACAGCCAGTTAGGCTTTGTTTTACAGGCTGTGGTTTTTGCGTAGCTAAAGGCCCTAGCCCTGTGGCTCAGGTGTGAGGAGGCAGAGACCAGTAAGTTTGAAACAAGGTCTAGTAATGGGCATTGTCCAGGCTTGGGGCTGGTTTGCAGCAGAAACCACTGTTGGCCTAGATTTAGGCTAGACTAGGTTTATGTTGGTTTTCAATCCCCGTTATCAAGATGAAGGTTTGTTCGTAGGGCCTGCCTGCAGGGACAAACAGATTTGCATCAGGAATGTGTTGGATTGGATAAATGTTTGTCTGGGGGCTGTCAGAAGTATTTAGATTAGGATTGGATCTGTATTGATGTTGTCTTTTGTAGTGCTAAGGCTAACAAGCTTTGGTTAGGGGCTGCTGCCAGAAGAGACTGCCTGGCTATTTTTTTGTGCTGATGGCTGGGGGTATTGCTGGCTTATTTAGAAATGGTGCAGACTGGGTTCCCTTGAGTAGAATTACTGCTGAGATTAGGATTTTGACCACCAATTGTCAAAAAAATAACAAGATAGAGCTCAAAACTGGATGCTGAGTTATGCAGGGCTCTAGAGCTAGCCAGGCAATTCTTATCTCAGTTGTGATCTAGCACTGGCAGAAACTGCTGGTGAGATAAATGTATTTGATTAGAGTCCAGGTTAACAAAAGAAAATAAGGCTGGGACTTAGCCTAGACTTCCTGGGACTTGCAAGGGCATGCAGGAGATAATGCATGTACAGGCAGCCAGCTGGCAGACAGGTTGATGAGCCTTGTCAGGCTAGGGCCAGGATTGGATTAAATAATCACTTTTGAACAGGAGCATACAGTGATTTACCTTGTGGAATGAAATAAGAAATGACTGCAATACTCGCTTTAGGGCAGAGGCCAAAAGATGCAAATCTGCTCTAGCAGCAAGAACCTATTGTTTATGGCTGGCTTATTGTTGGATTTTGGTGATATTACCATGTGAGGATTGGGGGTGATGACAGTAAGGGTCTTCTGTGTAATTTAGTCCTGATGCTGGCAGAGGTTTCCAGGGGAGATTATGCCTCATATTTAGGAGAAGGCTGCAAGTCACACAGGAAGTGGTGAAGGATCTAGCCTTGGAAGCATGGGTAGATCGGGGTTAGGATGGTGCTCCTGGGAGTAGATGAGCTAGAATTAAGGGTGCGTGCAGAGAAATAGCGGGAGTTAAGGTTTAGTTGTGACTGAGTCAGGTTTTGTCTTCTCAAGGTCAAATGACTGAAACACTTTGCTTAATCTAGAAGATACTATTGGAATATAGTCCCTGCATCATAAAACAATACTGCCTCTTGAGATGTGTGTCTTCCTGAGGTCACTTCTGTAAGATGGTCTGGATCACTGACTTTTATCAGCCTATGTTTGCATTCAATACTTTTTTTTTTTTAGCAATAGTCATAAAAATCACCCATTCTGATTTACAATTGTATATTTTTTGGAATAATGTTTAGGTCAAGCTCACAAGTAATGACCAGCCTGAAAAGAGACCTAATCATTATTTATCTCGACTAGATCCTGCGACAAGTTCAGAAAAATTCTACCTGTTTTCTCCTATTTTGGCAAAAGTAGTAAAATTTATGGAAAGCCATGTAGTGACCTTTCTGAAAACAATGTACAGATTCTATTTCTGTTCAATATAAATTATTTCAATTAATAGTTCTTAGAACATGATCTTTCTCCTAATCAATGTATTCTGTCTATAAGTATATAGGAACTGCTGCACTAGGTCAAGCAAAAACTCCGCTTCACTCAGATTTCTGTTTCAGAGAGGAACTGATTTCAGATACTGAAAGAAAAAGTGTAAGAAACAGATCAAGGTTACCCTCTGCTTGTAGGCCTTCCTTTACACTCATGTTGCATTTGGACTATTGTGTATAATGACTTAAATGAACCAGTCTTCAGGAATTTCTATAGGCCCTTTTGTGCTATATTTGCCCTTTTGACAATGATTAACTCATGGGATGAGTTCCACAATGAACTGTGCACTGTGTAAAAGAAGGACTACATCTCATTTTTAAACCCTTGGTGCAATATTTTCACTGATTCCTTCTGGTTTTTCCACTCTGAGAAGCAGGGAATTATTACTACTGTTTACCGTCTTTCTCCATTATTTCTATGTTTTAGATATCCGTCATGATCATTTACCTCTTTCCTAGCGTCCTGCTCTATTTAATCTTTACTTTTATCAAGGATGGTCCATGTAAGGGTTATCCTTATTTCCCTTCTCTTGTCCTTTTTCTGCTTCTGCTGTGATTATATATTCATAATTTTTTTAATAATCTGCATAAATATGTAGTTTGTGACTCATTTAAATATCTAAATGTATATTTTGGAAATATCCATTTCCTATAAATAAATGTGTAGTTTAATAAAATATAATAAAATTATTTAATAATTATTTAATATAAAAACATTAATTATAGGATATATAAATATATATTTTGAGAAAGAGTGAACTACACATAATCATCAGGACACAAATATATTCTACTTGGCTGTGTAACATTCCCTCCTTTCTCCTTCCTTTCTGTAATAGTCCCTTAATCTTTTTAACTGTTGCTGCACACTGAGCTGATATTTTCAGAGGAATGCCTATAACAACCCTACTACCATTCTGAATAGTAGTAGCCAATGTGGAGTACATTTTCATGTATAATTAGCCTATATAATTAGTTGTTTTCTCCCACAGGCATTATTTCTTTTTTACTGAACTTGAATGTAGCTTGCCAAAGCTTCAAGTGCTTTCACAGTCGGTTTCATTTTTAGCTACCATTCATAATTATTTTCTTTAGAAAACATGGTCAGCTCATGGTTGACCCTTTATCCTGTTCACCTGGATATCTGCCTAACAGCTCATGCCCTAGCACACATCCCTGAGGGGTTTCACAGGTCCTTCATCCATTGCAAGAACAGGTTATAGGACTGTTCTCTGTTACCCAGTCATCAGTCCATGGGAGGATCTTCTTAACTCATGTGAACTTTGTCCAGGATCTGTGATGAGGGACCTAGAAGAAAACTGGTACCTGAGCTACCTTTATCGGTGTCCCTTGTGAATTTTGGCAAAGCAAACCACAATGCTTGAAAAGCATCACCTTTCTCAGGGACCCATCTTTGACTTCTGTTCTTTATTTTCATTCTACCAACTGATTCCATAACAGAGGTAGAGATTATTGGTCTGTGGTTTCATGCATTACTCATGAAGCCCCTTCTAAAAAATGTTGTTACAATTTTCTGTTTTCCTGTGGCTTAAACAATAGCTTGTTCATCAAAATAGGCTAACTGTGATCATACGTGATTTGCATTCCTGTGCTCTTCAAAGAGCACATGATTTGAAACTACTGGGTGGGTGCTGTTTGGATCTGGATATGTGTTACCATTAATCTTACATACTTCTTTAAAATACTGCTGGTCTAAAATCTACTGTCAGGTTTTAATTTGAGGCAATAGAGACAGTTTCATAGACATGTTATTTTGTATTCCTCTGACAAACTGTTCTTTGTAATTTTTCCCTTTCTTTTTATGTGAATTTTTCTGGTATCGTGTGTGAGTTCTCCAAGTCTATTTCAAAAATCAGTCAGTTTTAAGTACTGTGAAGCTTTGGTGCCATCCTTGTTCAGTTTTAATCCTTTTAACATTTTTTTTTTGTGGCAAACATTACCTTTTTTTTTGTTGATTTTATTTTTATACAGTATCTATCACAATAGGATCCTAATTTTTTACATTAATTTCTTTTGTATTGCTATGATTAAATTAAGGTTAATAAATATTCTGCAGTGGGGATTAAGGTCGCTTGCTCAAAGGTGAATTCTCTTACCCTGTTGTTGGTAGTGAAATGGTGTTTCCATAGATGAGTGGGGTGTTACGGGTGGTACCGACAGAAGAGATGCAGCAGGGCTGGTTTTGATGTATTTGGGGTTGCCCTTGGTTCTGTGGAATAGCTTTGGTCTTCTCATTTGAAAAGCTTCTGCTTTTGTTGCACTTAGTAGTGGATTCTGTACAGATTATCATAGCTGTTATAGCTGATACAGCACGCTCCGCTGCTGCCAGCCATCTTAGCCTGTCCATTGCACTGAATTTCTATGATGTTCTTCCTTTGGTGAGAGTGAAGGAATTTGAGAAAAGATTTGAACCTTCTAGCTTTGTCTTTTGGCTTTGCGAGAGATTTAGTCTAAAGGCTTTTTAACAGTCATCCTAATCACCTAAAGGAACACGGCTTAATCCAAGATTGAGTCATGGTGAGCAAGTTCAATTCAAGGATGTTTTGTAAAGCGTGTAAATTGGTGATAATGTAATTTCACAGGGATTTCTCTGGCTGATTTAGAGGCTGAATTGAGAAGCAACAGACAGAGCTGTCTTCCATATAAACACAACCCCAAAACCAAGCTGATCCAACACAGGACTATCACAATCAAGGGACATGAGTGCAGAAGTGGGCAGTAGACGTTCCCTGGAGCTCAAAGGCAGAGCTCCCTTCAGCATTCCAAGGGAATAAAAAGGCAAGCTCAGAGGAGTCATGGTGCAGTCCTGTGTTAGACAGGATGCTTGAAAGCCTTCAGCATCTCTCTGATTTACATTTTTTGTACTTTTTATGTTATTTTAAACAAGCTTGTAAAATTGTTTTCCCATGGCAATGTCTGGCTCCTATTTTCTGATTCATGAACAAATCATGAACAGCAGCACATCTCTTGCACATCCTCCTTCTTTTTCAATGTAAGGTATCACTACATACAAACAGGAATATTAATAAGTAGAGAAAGGAAAGCACCATACACAGCTTTGTTTTTACTGACATGAAAAGCACAAAATTACGTATGCTACATGAGGATAGTTCTCCACACCCTCATCCCCAGTTTCTTTGTAGGTTGCTTAGAAGACTTCTCATTAATAAATAAAACCTCATGATTTGGGATTTGGCACTCACAGAAAGCATTTGTAATAATAATGTGGAAAAATCCATTAGAATGTTTTTAGTAAGCATGGTGGCATGGACCTAGATCATAATACACCAGATCAAATTTCATAAGACAAAAGATGGCATGCAATAAGAATTCCATTTCCCTGTTCCCAGTTTGGGATATGCACACACACAAGAAAGAAATGGTGTCTTTCCTCCTCCTCCAACACACACAATTTCATAAATTAGAACATCTTGTTGAATACGCTTTTCATGGTTTAACCCTACAATTAATGTTAATAGCTGCTTGGTTATCACTGCTGGTTATAAACTGCTGATTAAATTTCACAACTGCCCAGGTAAACTTAGTGCAGTTTTGTAGGCCAGGACGTGTGTTCTTCAGTGAATGTAAACAGGTGGTTTAGACATATGCTGCCGAAATCAAGCAGGAAAAGGTTAGGCTTTGGGGGACTTTGCTTGCTTGTTTGTTTTTATATGAACTAATCAAATTTGGGGGTTATAGGAAAAACAACACAATACAAAGGTGAGGTCAGATATTGTTGTCTCTTGGTCACAGGTCAGATCACAATAATTCAAAAAGATTATGCTGATTTCATATTCAAATTATGAGGTCTGTTGTTTTCATTCAAATTTCTGTGGATATCTCCAAAATCAATACTGTATTTTATCAACCTAAAACTTCACCTGAGGCTTGTGCCTCTGTTGCACCATCCCAGACAGTCATTTTCAAAATCAATTTAAAAAAGCAGGGTGCAAGCAACGGGGTTTTTTAAGATCTTTCTACAAGAAAAAAAGATCTCTCTGTTGTTAGTGACTGTAGGCTGGACGGTTAATTTTTGGTGGATAGTTAGAGGACTCTAATTTTAACCAACTCTTCATAAGACTGGTGATATCCTCTTGGGTCTTACAAAGTGGTGAGGGCTGTTCTCATGTTTGCCATAATCCAGACTCCCCTGAAACCTAAAAGAAGTCAAGGATGATCTCTAGGGGGTTGCAAAGCACAAATGCAGGGCTTAGTGCCCTGCAAGATCTGAGTAATTCTGCTGTCTGCTATTAATAAATTTAGATAGGGTTACATTTGCAAACATAATGAACGATTCCCATTTTTTCTGGTTCAGCGACCTAAGGATGCAAACCTCACTGTTAGTTAGAGGACTAACTAAAGATTCTCAAGTGTTGACCATGTCTATTTGAAACTCTGGCATTTCTCATAGCTAGCAGGGTGTTGCAAATACTGCAAGGGTAAAAAATTTCACCATACTGCAGAGCTGAGTATTTCAATGTGTGGAAATTGGCCCTGTGCAGAAAAACCAGGATATTTCTTAAAGCATTTAGCTATCAAGTCTTGCTTTGAGTTTTGCAAGGCGCAAGCAGCCACTGATGTTTTCTCCTGGATCAAGATCTTAGCTTTAACAGACTGTCAAACAAAATCAAAATGAAATTTTTGCTGTGTGGAATCACCATATATTGTTCCTCTTCTGCTTACAGTACTCCTTACAAAAATAAACGATACTGTGCCTGTTTCTTTCATTTGCTTGTTTTGTACCATTTTAGCTTATGGCTGTGGCTCAGTGTAATTCTTTCCCACCTATGTTGTTATCGTGGCTGTATGAGCGACTTCCACGTTAGGCTGGAAAAGATGTACATCTGTCTTTTCTCTGTGTCAAAACAGACAGATAATTCTGCAGACATGCAGGAATAGTCTGCAGGGAGAGGAACTCTTATGTCTTCCTCACTTTTTTTTATTTTAATGTGAACTCTTTTTCCTCCCCTTCCTTTTGTAGTAGCCTCTGTGTGAGCTCTTGGTCTGTTCTTCGTGATTCACTGAAGACCGTACTGCTAAGCAAATCTTCTGAGTTTAAGAATCACTGATGATCCTTAAAAAACAAAGAGTAAGAGCAGAATTCTCCCCAGTGAATATTTTTTTCTGCACATTCAGATCAGAGACCTCCGCAAATGGCTTCCAGCACAATAGAACATTTTTCCCAGGAGTGCATGAGGCTTTCATGAGCCCAGAAAGACCCTTCTGAAGTGTGTGATTAATGCACCATCCCCGCACAAGGAATTAGATATCCTGTTTCTGACACAGAGACTCAAATGATATTAATCCGTGCAAAAGGCCTCCCATTTGCTGAAGAAGCTATATTGCTACAGCTGTATTTTTTTTCCTGTTGGGAATTTACATCACTGTTTACTCTAATTAGAAGAGGGTAGCCTTAGTCTCTGTGGGCCAGATCTCTTACAGCCATCAACACATCCTGCAGTATTTTTGCCTTCGTCCTTCTCTTCAAGATATACTTTGATTTGTAATCATGTTTCTGTCCATCTACAGAGGAAAACAAAACAAACAACCCAGATTACGCTGTTCAGCTCAATTTGTCATATTTTTGCTCCTGTTTCGCAGTCTACTCTTTGACGGTGTCTCCTGGTGTTAGGAAAGAGAGAAAATGAAAGGCAGATTGAAAAATGGTTCTAAAACAGGGCAACTTGTTCAAAACATGGGAAAAGAAAAAGGAGGCAGTGCTGAAACATCTTAAGCTGTCTGAAAAAAAAAAGAATAGGGAGGATTGCTCCTGAGAGCAAGAGTACTGACTTGGAGAAGGGTCCATCTTTTCTGGTTGTGATTTGGCAGTTTTCTCTCCTGTGACAGCATCGTGCCACGGATGCAAAGATGCCCAAGCCGCACCAATACATTATGCCCTAGGGCAAATAATCAACTAGGAGAGGCTTTTAGTAGTGGCATTGTTGTTCTTCCTTTGCCAGCTGTTCATGCAAAGGCTTAGAGGTAAGGACAAGGGATGCCCTGCAGAGATTTTGAAGTCCCCATAACTGTATTAATCAGCACAGCTATCAAACAGGAAGGATTTTTTCCTGGGCCGGGTGCAAGTGTTGCTGCTTTAGCAGTGTGAAGGTCTCTTTTCTTATGGCACTCCTTGCACTACAAACTCTTGTTTACATGGGAAGTCTATTCAGCACACAAAGTACTGGAAGCATAGTGAAGCTCAGGTGGCTTGAAAGTTGGCAGTACTTGTAGGCTCTAAAGAATGTTTTCCAAACATACACTTAGCTCCAGCCAAAAGTCCACACCTATGACCGAAAGGAGCGTTTCTGCAGCCAAAATAAAGTAAGCAGAAGGACCACCTTATATTAATGACAGTGCTGCAAAGAAGAGTGAAAAGGAGACCTCACCTCAGAAATAAAAAATTCTTGAATTAGAATTTTTATACTTCCATATTTCTCACAGCACAGCCTCCCATTTTTTACTCTGAACTATCTAATATAGTATACTTGTTGTCAGGAGGTTTTGGGAAATATTAAAGATCTAAAATCCATGTCAGTGTGGGAGGAACAGCAGGTAGTGGTAGGTGACTTTCTGATGGAATAAAGATCAGTCCATATCCTCTGACCCCATAAAATTATTCAGTAGCACTAACCATGCATTTACCATGCATTCATTTTTTCAGAACATGGTGTCAGAATGGTCAGAAGTGACACTGATTATGCCTGGAAATTTATTTGACTGTGTTTTGCAGCCAAGATTTTGCCACCAATCATCTGTGCTGTTTTGTGCATCTCATTTTCCTATTGCAAAGTATCTCTGGTATTTCATGTAGCTGCAAGATATCTGAAAGCTGCAAGATGCATGTGGCAGAATGCTTCTTCCCGGTATTTATGTCAGGTTCACTCTTTGATGTTACATCTTTTTCAGATCCGCTATGCTGGTGCTGCCGACAGTTCAGTTCAGTTTATCTTCTATCAGCCTATCATTCACCGATGGAGGGAAACTGATTTTTTCCCTTGTTCAGCATCCTGTGGAGGAGGTAATGAATTACCACTGTATTCCAGAAACCGTCATCTGCATACAGGATCTGTCCCAACTGCTGCACTGAGATTTGAACCTTTAAAATGCGCAAAATCTGAAAATGAAAGTAGTTACCTCTAAATGAAGGGAGGGATGTACCAACAGTGGTAGTATCTTGTAGATTTTTTAGCATCATACCAGGCTCTATACGTAGAGTACATTTTGATATCCACATGACTGCATTTAATGCTACAGCTGTCAAACATGAGGGTTGGTGGGATTTTAGGCCCACTTTGGAATCACAAGATGTGTCCATTTGCCCCTGTCCCCACCAGCGGCTTTACCCTCATACTGAATGTATGAGTCTTGGTTACCAAGAAAACTCAGCCTTTGTTTTTTGTTTTTGCTCTAGGCTTCTAAATTTTTATTTCACCATACTGGTTATCTTTTTTTTCCTACTACATGTGATTTAAATTGCTGTTTTCAATCTGGTCTGTAAAACAGCAGCTATTATGTCCCAAAGCGCTGATATTTTCAGTTTGCTTTTTACCAAACCAGAACTTAGATGCACTTCAGAGAGACACAGGAAGAACACCACATCACATATTATTTCCTCCACTGTGTGTTGCAGGTTATCAACTGACATCTGCTGAATGTTTTGATCTGAGAAGCAACCGGGTAGTAGCAGATCAATACTGTCACTATTACCCTGAAAATATCAAGCCAAAGCCAAAACTTCAAGAGTGTAATCTGGATCCTTGTCCTGCAAGGTCAGTCAGCTCTAATTTTAAAAGAGACTGGGCAATAAAGGAGTAAAATAAAGCAGGAAAATACTCTGTTGCTATGGCTTACAGTGTAATTTAGCCTACATAATTCAACCTCTTTCTTATCCTGAGGATGTGCTGGGTAGAAAAAGACCTCAGTTTAGCACCTCCACATTGCAAGGACTGATTTGAAATGGTTGTTTCTTCCCCTCAGATTGTGTTTTGCCTCATTAAATGTTATAAAGTGTGAGAAAAAAAATTGTCCATGATACCATCCTATGATCAACACATGTCTTTTAAGTGTTAGTGAGATGGGAAAAATTATCTTGGGGTAAAAATGTTTTTGGAAAATGGTTGTCATCACACTTAGATGCATTATTTTTATGGGTTTTTACATTTTCTCCTTAATAAAAAGCTTACTTGCAGTCATGGCAGCTTCTAAGAACGTAACACAGGAATTTGTTCTAATTATCAATACCCTTTGGCCTCGCACAAAAGACTCCTCTCTGCTACCCTGCCAAGCATTCTTCCCCAGAAGATTAATAGTAAAAATAGTAAGATCACAGAGTCAGATTTCCCGTGTATAAGAAAAGGAACAAAACCACAAAAAGGACGAATCCTTTGTTGCACTGATTCCCCTGAACTTCAGTGGAAGTCAGTCTGCAGCCGCTCATAAACCGCAAGCATTTATTTGCGTAATCTAAACCTTTTGGTCCTCTTGTGTGGCTTTGCTAAAAGATGGTTAAGTGCAGCCCAGCAGGCATGCATACAAGGATGCCCTAAAACCATTTATTTACCTGCTCCTTTCCCTCTAGACTAGTTTTGTGCCAAGTTTGATAAAGCGAGTTCAAGCAAGTGTCACCTAAAATGTCACTATGGCCCTTCAGATTGCTGGAGGTTGCCATAGAACAAAGATGTCCTAGCCAGGAGAAGGATGCTTTAGGAACCTACGGGACTATGTATGCACCTGACTGAGGATGGTTGCTTCCCAAGCCAGGTATACCAGCTTTAGACTAGCTAAGCATTATCAGAGCAGAACAAATCACTCCAGGCGCACGACAGTTTTTACCTTTTCTAGAAAGCTTCCATTAAAGTTCATTGACTTTTCATAGCTGGAGCTAATACTCAGATTTCTTCATCACTGAAGACACATTTACACAGAGTGTATGGCAGTTTATATTTCTTTGTTCTAGTAAACACATTTTTAACAGTAATTTTTTTTGTAAATAATTAAAAGCCACAAATGTTCTCATACAGTGTTAAATTTGAAGTGAAAATCTCTCAGAATTAAAAAGTGGAAATACCAAATATGAAAATCCAACATTGTCTCAGCTGTATTGTACATTCTTTAAGTTACATACAGTAACATGTATTTCATTAGGATGTATTAAGGATATAATATTAAGAATGCAGTTTCACTAGGGCTTTGTGAAAAGTATTTCCTGTTGAGCATGCATTCAGATGTAATTTTTCAACTTAGAGATTGCTTTCCCACAATGCAACAAGACCGTATTTTCCTTTAACAATATTCTGTCAAGTTCAGTATCTGGCTTCTCTTGTCCTCGTACTTTCCACAAAAAAATATATATTTAATTTCTCAGCTTACTTAAATATATTAACAATTGCAACTAGAAACCTTACTATAATAAAGTCCTTGTACTTTTTCCTCAGTGATTTTTTCAGATCAAAAACTGTTTCTCTGAATTCTCCTTGAGTTGTTTGAGACAAATATCAGTAAAATAGAGGCCAGGTATGATCAGAGACCTAAGTATGAACATTGCTGCAAGGTGTGAATTGATATGGAACCTGTCTTTTAGATTCACCTCTTACAGTACCAATGAGAAAGTAATTTTATGTAGCTGCCTTTTAAAATACAGTTTTGAGTCAAATATGTGATTTGCCTCTGGAATTTGTACTGTGGATATTTTCCATACTTTTCCTGATAATTTTAAATGCCTTATTATCAAATGGTAAGACAAACGACTGCATGGTACATGGGAGGAAAGAGAGAAAAAAAAAAAAACAACTAGGCAGATATCAGAAAGTAATTTTTGTTTTATATAAGACATAACAAGGCAAAGTTGTTGATATAAAGACCCTGAGGGGAGGGAGAGTCATTTAGAAGTACAGCTATGCTGTCCCAGGGTACAGGCAGTAACAGAGAGGAATTGGCTTTTTGGAAACATCCTCACAGAACGCCAAATTGCAAATGATTATTTTCAAAAGTGACTTTGTAAAGAATTCAGGAATCAACAACCCAGACAGAAAACCAGAGGAAATCTGTGGTAAATTCTGGAATCCTGATGCTTTCTTACGGTCAGGAAGAGGGTAGGTGAAGCAGAACAATGGGGTCAGGAGCGTGAGCGAGGAGGGCGTCTGGGCTCAGCTGCGTCTTTGCTGTGTGGGAGCCGTCGGTATAAAATGAAGATGTTAATTTTTCCTGGCAAACCCAGTTCCAGTGAGGCATAGCTGATTAGTGGTTGCTGACTGTTCCTATGGTGTGTCAATGACTGCCACAGAAAATAATCGTGGAAGACCACAGTGGAGCTGAATAAAGCAACCGAGAGGAATTACTGTGGGAGAGCCTACGTTAAAATTTTCAGCAAAGGGCAGGCTGAAAAAAAAGTTTAAATGAACACCAGGAGTATCGTGTGGGCCTGGAATTAGTTGCCTCTTTAGGCTTAGTGCATAGAAACGTTTTACTTCATTGTGCTTATTATGACAATAATTAACAGTATTGCTGGCATCATGAGTGGCAAAAAAAGCTTAGACTGAATGAACGTGGAAAATGAATCAACTTTTCTTTCTGCAAATGCAGTTTTTCACATACTCGGAGGAGAAGCAGTGTGTGGAAGGTTATATATCAAACACATAATTTATACATGTTCTTATTCTGGGTTAAGTAAAGGTGGCTCATCCACCTAAGTAAGACCAGTAATTAGTGTCTTACGGGACAGATGAGACGTGTCATGACACCGAGTCCCTTTTCGTCCCTACATACTATCCGTGCCCTATCCAGCCTCTCTCTCATTGACCCTTTTGGGGATTGAGCTCCCACCTTAGATAGAAAGAAAATATCTGTTCATTTACAGGCCATTAAGATTTTACAACAGTCCATACTTGACTGGCAAATATATGTATAATGTCTCTTGATGTAAATAGCACCCAGTTTGGTCTAGTTCACTCCCCTTCTACGTGGCAAAATCCAACATTAAGACTTCACACATCTAATTAATTGCAAATCTTTTAACTATCCACAACTAAACAGACTGGAGGGTTTAGGGGAGGTTTTTTAGCTATCGTCAGTATCCTTATGTCTGGTATCCTCTAATGAAAATTGAATGGAATTTTTTTCTGCTTTGAGAAAAAGTCTGTTTAGAATTGACTTAACTGGGTGTGCTAAAAACTTACCTAGGACAACTCTGAGGTGCTATAAGCTGGAGATACCATTTCTTTCATAATTCAAAGGCATTCCTCCTTAAAGCAGTTTTTACAAAAAATAAAAAAAGCTTTTGCCCCACTCATTATTCACCGACTCCCCAGTATACTCTCTAGAGCAACATCAGCACTGCTTCTAGATTTCATCTTCAGCTTTTAAGTGGCATTCCCAGCTGCACTGTTCTGCATTTTTAACAACCATCTCCTCCATTTTTTTGCCTATCTCTGCTACGTGTTATATGGGGTTTTCTGAGTCACAAAAGTTCTACTGGTGCTTTTACCAGGAGATTTCAATGGTGTATAAAGACTTCTAATGGCATCTTCAGCAAAGATTCTAATTTCGTGCAGTAACTGTCTCAAAAAAATCATAGTAGCAAACCTCTAACATGTGGCCTTCTTTTTATCACTTTGCCAATAATGCCAGTCTGATCTGCACAGGCAAAAATCTGGAATTTGCTAGAGCATTATCTGTAAGCCTGCCACTAGATATAATGTTAGTACCTGTGGAAAGTTTGGGGAAAAATCTCTAGTTCAAGCAAGAGTTTCAACACTCAGAGACCTGAAGAAATTCTCAGATATCCACAGTTTATGGAGTCCTCCAGCAAAATTGCAAACTCCTTTGTCTACTCATCAAAGATTTTCTTTTGGCATTCTCACTTCAATATCCATGCTGGGTGGTGGTGGAGGCAGGCATCAGCAAAAAGAAACTTAAATTTAAATAAAATTGTACTTATTAGTTGTTATTTTTTAGCTGCTCTAACAAGAGCAATGAAGTACAAGTAAAAGCACACAAAAGACTGCTAGGATGTTATGGCAGTTCAGAGTAACCCCAAGTAGTGAGAAGTCCCCAATATAGTTTGTGATGTGAAAGTGGCCAACAGCAACAATTTTGTGGGCAACAGCGCAAGACATGTGCATGATAACTTTTATGTATTTCCTTCGAAAGAAAAGGAGTTAGCAACGAGTAAATATGCATGATTAGAAGGGCAATGTAGAGTATCCTCTTAATCAGTAACAGAGGTCTCCTCACTTCATTACAAATTGGCAGCTGAGGCAGGAAATTGCCAAACGCATACTTTTTTGCTTGTTATCATCTTCCCTAAAGGTATTATGTTAGATAGCAATTATAAGTCAAGTATCATAACAGTGCAGTGTTTCCATTTTCATTACATTCTTTCTGGAAGATGAACAAAACTGGAGTGCTGGTATGTTCCTAAAAAGACGAGCTGCACTTTGTGATTTACACAGTAGCAGCCATAGATCTGCAGTGATGAGAGGGGGCTGAGACACAATGACTCATTTATTGTTATTGCTCTCAACTGGGACATACGATAGATTTAAACTTTGTTTTGAATACTCTTTCACATAAAATATCCCATAGTTACCGCAGATACTGGGCTTTTTGACAACACCCCAGCTTCTTGCTTGGATGTGGGACACTGGTCATGACAATGCCCTTTCCTGATCTCTGCCTCAGGCGAATGGTCATTTCTGTGGATTTGCATTTTTACTTAAGTTCTTTATTTGTTACAGGGGGCTTGAGAAAGCCTTTCTGCCTTGCAGTGCTCTCTGAACCTTGGTTGCCTCTGATTGCTGTGTCTGGTCTCAATTTCCACAGCCAATAATGTGCATATGAATTATCCTAAAGACAGCAACAGAGAGCCATTCCAGGGGAGGGTGAGACATGAGGGTTTTAGCCATCAAAGCAGAAGGGAGAACGAGCCTTTTCCACCAGCATAGTTAAAGTTGTATGGTGCTGGAAAAGTGACACCGGTATTAGCAAAAAGTATGCTGCCTGCAAAGGAGAGACCCCAGTCAACAAATATCAGTCATTCCAACTGTATATTTATGGAGGGTAATTTTTTAACAGTTCAGAATTTACCAAGGAGCTACCAAGGCTGCTGGAGAAACGAGCTGAAATGATGCATTATGCATGAAAAAAGGGGTGGAGAAGTTTAGGAGGCCAAAATCAAGTCAGAGCAGCAGGAAGGAACCACCGGGTAAGCTTTCAGGAAGGCTGGATGGGAAATAGTGGTACTTTTGAATAGAAATGGCAGTACGTATGCATCTAGGTACAGGAGTTGTAGGTGGAGAAGGAGCTGATGCACTGGCTATGTTCTGTCATTGTAGTCATAATCAGGGTCACCTGAGTTCAAGAGCAGGGTAAAGATGAGCTGCAGATACTCCTAATGCTTAAAGAGACAATTTTATTAAAACAAATAGGCAAAACCTGGAATTTTTAGGTGGGGTAAAAGGCATTCAAATTAAGCTAGAAAATTATTTTGTGAGAACAGGCAGGGAGGGCGGACCAGGAAGCATCCGTCAAAGTGTTAAAAGATGTGAATAGCAGAGCAAATTCAGCTCGAAGGAGATAGTCCTTATGAAAGAAGAGCAGAAAGAAAGGCAGAAAGGAGCTGTCAGGATGCATCAGATACCAAACTGTAAGGTGGGAAAGTAGTTCTTGTACTGCTATAAGCATCAAATACAGATACCTGTCTGCCCAAGGTGAAGTTAAGGGAAATGTAGTCTATAAAGTCCTAGGAGAAACCAATACTGCAGCAAGTACTAAGATGGCCACAGAAATTTTCACTGGATATTCAGTTGTTAATGATTAGTAGTGGAAAATAACAACAATTTTCCATCTTTGTATAAAACACTGCTCATCCAAACCATCATAAAATACTAAAGTGAATAAAAAAGGGAGAAGATCTTTAGACACATTACAGTCATCCTACAGGAAGGAAGTACATTTGCTGCTTTCAATTGATAACACCCAGGTCAAGCCCTGTAAAGAGACTGGTTTTTTGCAGTCTATGGCAGTGATAAGTAAACCATATGGTTCTTAGACTTTGAAATCTGTACACCATGAAGAAGTCATTTATTATAAAGGTGAGATACTGTTGTGCTGAACAGACATGTTGTCTAAAGTGTGAGTTTTTTCTGGAGGCTGACACAGAAGGATAGCTTTTACAGCAGTCCTTTGCATTTTCAAGTAGGTTGTTTAAGTATCCACTGACAGTCCATTTAAAAATGTTTAGGTAGGGGACATTGGCTTTTACCAACCCATAAAGTACTACAGCCATATAAAGGGATATAGAATTACAAAATACATGCTAGTTCTTCAAGTTCCATGCTGTAGCGTGTAATGTGATAAGATGATCACAACACTATCTGTGTCTCAGGATTAAGCATGGTAGTCCAGAAACCAGAAATGTAACTCATACTGGTATCATAACTGAGAATTACGATACTCGCTACCTGCAAAAGTAGGCATTCAAAAGCCAATGTTGCCTGTACCTGTGGTATTACCGTATGTGTCATCTACCCCAGCTCTGAATGGAAATAGTGACAGTTTTACAGAGTAACACATGGGAAACATGGACAGATACCATCTGATAGTAGGTTACTCTCTTCTGAGAGGTACAGAGGCAAACAGATGCACTCTCGAGGGAAGTGTGCTGCTTAGCGGCGGCTCGTATCAGGGATGTCACCGAGAGACCACCAAGCCTTGTACAGTCCTCTGACTGTTATCCACTGCTGTTGTTTCATGTGGGCACCAGTGATACAGCCAGGAGCAGCCTGAGTAATATCAAGAAAGACTATAGAGCCCTGGGAGCAGTGGTCAGGGACTCTGGGATGCAGGTAGTTTTTTCATCAATCCTTCTGGTCAAAGGGAAGGGGGTTGATAGGGCAAATCAAATCTGGCAAATCAACACATGGCTACACGACTGGTGCCACAGCCAGGGGTTTGGCTACTTAGACCATGGGACTCACTTTGCGAAACCTGGTCTACTAGGGCCTGATGGGGGCCTCTGTTTGTCAGAGAAGGGGAAGAGCATCTTTGGTCAGAGGCTTGCCAAGCTTGTGAAGAGGGCTTTAAAACAGAGCTGCTGGGGGAGGAGGTCCTCAATCCATCCCACTCCTACCAGTATGATGCCAATGACAGTAATAGATGCCCAGAGCCCAGAGAAGGGTTGCAGGTCAACAGGAGAGCACCTGGAGTGCAGCACAAAGGAATACCAGCCACTACAGCCAGTAAGTTAAATTCACTGGGGGCCCAGCTTAAATGCCTCTATGCAAACGCATATAGCATGGGGAATAAACAGGAGAAGTTAGAGATGTGCACATTGCCTGCAGGGTTATGATCTTACTGGCATGACGGAGATGTGGTGGGATGGCTCCTATGACTGGATTGTTGGAATGGAAGGATACAAGCTCTTTAGGAAGGACAGGCAGGGAGACAAGGAGGGGGAGTCACCCTTTATGTCAATGACCAGCTTGAGTGCGTGCAATTCTGTCTGGGGATGGATAAGGAACAGACCGAGGGCTTATGGGTCAGGATAAAAGAGAGGACAGGGATAGGTGACATTACCGTGGGGGTCTGCTACAGGCCACCCAACCAGGAAGAGCAAGCAGATGAGGCCCTCTATAGACAGATAGGAGCAGCCTCATGTTCACAAGCTCTGGTCCTCATGGGGGACTTCAATCACCCTGGTATCTGTTGGAGGGACAACATAGCAGGAAATAAGCAATCCAGGAGGTTCCTGGAATGCGTCAGTGATAACTTCCTTCTTTAAATGACAGATGAGCCAACAAGGAGAGGTGCTGTGCTAGATCCTGTTCTCACCAAAAAGGAGGGGATGGTGGGGAATGTCAAGCTCAAGGACAGCCTTGGCTGCGGTGACCATGAGATGGTGGAGTTCAAGTTCCTCAGGGTGGTGAGGAGGGCACATAGTAAGCTCGCTACCCTGGACTTCAGGAGAGCAGACTTTGGCCTCTTCAGGGATCTGCTTGGTAGAGTACCAGGGGATAAAGCCCTGCAAGGAAAAGGGGCCCAAGAAAACTGGCTAATATTCAAGGATCACCTCCTCTGAGCTCAGGAGCAATGTATCTCAACAAACAGGAAGTCAGGCAAAAACACGAGGAGTCCTGCATGGATGAACAAGGAGCTCCTAGAGAAACTCGGACTCAAAAAGGAAGCCTACAGAGGGTGGAAAGAAGCAAGGACAGATGGTCTGGGAGGAATACAGAGAAATTGTCCAAGCAGCCAGGGATCAGGTTAGGAAAGTTAAAGCCCTGATAGAATTAAAACTGGCCAGGGATGTAAAGGGCAACAAGAAAAGCTTCGATATGTATGTCAGTGATAAAAGGAAGACTAAGGAAAACATGGGCCCTCTCTGGAAGGAAACAGGAGATCTGGTCACCCAGGATATGGAGAAGGCTGAGGTACTCAAGGACTTCTTTCCTCTGTCTTAACCGGCAACTGTTCTAGCCACACTGCCCAAGTTGCAGAAGGCAAAGGCAGGGACTGGGAGAATGAGGAACTGCCCACTGTAGGAGAAGTCCGGGTTCAAGACAATTTAAGGAACCTGAGGGTGCACAAGTCCATGGGACCTGATGAGATACATCAGCGGGTCTTGAGGGAACTGGTGGATGAAGTTGCTAAGCCACTATTGTATTTGAGAAGTAATGGCAGTCTGATGAAGTTCCTGCTGACTGAAAAAGGGGAAACATAGCCCCCTTTTTCAAAAAGGGAAGAAGAAAGACCCAGGGAACTACAGGCTGGTCAGTCTCACCTCTGTGCCCAGCAAGATCATGGAGCAGATCCTCCTATGCTAAGGCACATGGAAAATAAGGAGGTGATCGGTGACAGCCAACATGGCTTACTAAGGGCAAATTGTGCCTGACAAATTTGGTGGCCTTCTACAATGGTGTTACAGCATTGGTGGATAAGCAAAGCGCATCACTGACATCATCTACCTGGATTTGTGCAAAGCATTTGACACTGTACCACATGACATCCCTGTTTCTAAATTGGAGAGATATGTATTTGATGGGTGGACCACTCGGTGCAAAAGGAATTGGCTGGATGGCTGCACTCAGAGAGTTGCGGTCAACGGCTCAATCTCCAAGTGGTGACCAGTGACAAGGGGCATTCCTCAGGGGTTGGTACTAGGATCAGTGCAACTTAACATCTTTGTGGGTGATATGGATAGGGCATTGAGTGCACCCTCAGCAAGTTTGCTGACAGCACCAAGCTATGTGGAACGGTTGACACGCTGGAGGGAAGGGATGCCATCCAGAGGACTTGAGAGGTAGGTCTATGTGAACCTTATGAAGTTCAACAAAGCCAAGTGCCAAGAAAAAAAAAGCCCACAGCAGAAGCGAAGGCTGAGGGCCAGAGGTGTGTGAGTGTCCTGCAGAGGCTGGGTACTGGCACGGCAGGGTGTAGGAACACCAGCACAGGAGTGACAAGTGCCTCTACCCACTCCAGCCTTGGCACATCATCCCCATGCAGGGTCACACAACGCTGAGACATCTTGGGCGGAGATGCTCTTTCTCTCTGCTTGGCTGTTCTCTCAGTTCTAGCTCCTGTGCCCCTGCGCTGCTCAGCAGCTGCCCAACCTAAGAGTTGTGGACATGCAGGAGAGAGAGGCGGGAAGGGCTGGCACGTTGTTGGAGAGGGAATCATTGGGGACCTACAGGAGAAAGGCATTCACGCCTGCCATTTATGCTACATGTGTAGCTTAAGGAGGAAAAGGAGCTACTGGGGAAGACTACACCAAACATGACTTTCAAGGAACGTGGCTCTGGGCACCCGTCCCAGGGGAAAGCTGAACGCTTGCAGAGATGGCAGACCTGGGTGCGGCACACCCACCTCTGGCATGTGCAGCTCTCGCTCCAGCTGGACATGTGCCTTGGAAGACCAACTGTGCTGAAGCTGCCAGCACTCAGGAGGAAAACAAACCAATCTGCAGAGTATACGACACAACTTGTTGGTCTGAAAGGCATGGGAGATTTCAGACATGTGAGACACAACAAAATAATTTGCTTTGTGCTCCTGCTCCTGCCAAAGCAGGTTTGCTCTAGGTGTTGTGTGAATAGGTCTTGTTAGCTGCTCCCACATCAGCCAGAAATCTCAGTGTAGTGGAGTAATTATTGTTATTTGTTCTGTTCATTTAGCACACCATCTCCTTTGCATTGTCTGAGTAATGTACGGTGAACAAAGCCCATAAACTAGATCTCTTCCATCTTTTTATTGGAATATAAACTGATAATATAGGACTGATAAATTCATGGAATTTAAACCACTTCGTTCAGTCAAGAAGTACAGGATTCACCAAAGTAATCTCTAAGACTTTTCTTAAATAGTTCACTTAGGCTTGGGTTTTTTTGTGGACCACACACAAAAAACCCACAAAAGACTAGCTAAGAAAGATGCCGTTTCCATGAATGGTGCAATGACCATCTGCTGTTCTATTGTATCTTGGCTTGTATTAGACATAGTGTGGCCAGCAGGACTAGGGAAGTGATCAGCCTCCTGTACTCAGCACTGGTGAGGCCACACCTCGAATACTGTATTCAGTTTTGGGCCCCTCATTACCAGAGGGACATTGAGGTCCTGGAGCGTGTTCAGAGAAGGGCAACAAAGCTGGTGAAGGGTCTGGAGCACAAGTCTTATGAGGAGCAGCTGAGGGACCTGGAGTGGTTTAGCCTTGAGAAAAGGAGGCTGAAGGGAGACCTTACTGCTTTCTCAGCTGCCTGAAAGGAGGTTGTAGCAAGGTGGGGGTCGGTCTTTTCTCCCAAGTAACAGGCAATAAGACAAGAGGAAATGGCCTCAAGTTGTGCCAGGGGAGGTTTAGATTAGATATTAGGAAAATATTCTTCACCGAAAGGGTTATCAAGCATTGGAACAGGCTGCCCAGGGAAGGGGTTGAGTTGCCATCCCTGGAGATACTTAAAAGATGTGTAGCTATGGTGCTTGGGGACATGGTTTAGTGGTGGTTTTGGCAGTGGACTAGGTTAACAGTTGGACTTGGTGATCTTAAAGGTCTCTTCCAACCAAAACGATTCTATGATTCTATGATCTCCAAGCTGATTTTTAAAGTAATAAATTAAGCCATTGTGTATTATTGTGGGGCTCTTTTTCCTCACTGTGTCCATAGGTCTTACATTGCTGGGGATCATTATCTTTCAGTAACAGAATGAGAGCCTTTGGCAGCCCCTCACATATGCAGAAGGACAGTGTCAGTAATACTGTGGAGCTCTATACCATTTACAGAAAAGCAATTTATGTATGTAAAATTCTTTGAGGGTCAAACCTTTCCAATGACAATATTAATCTAGGGCTTTGTAAATGTTATTTAATCTTCATAACGGTGTTTGGATGTGGCATGGTTATTTCAATTGGAATAGCCTTGGATATTGTGCATTCTAATGCATGTAGACCTGGATTATGCACACAGACCATGTTTATTAGAAAGAAAACATTTCTTATTGCAGTGAGGGAGAAATGTTTTGAAATCTGTTTCTTTCTTAGGCAGTAGATGCTTTTATAGTATAATTATTTCATTTCTGAACTTGGTACATTAATCTTTTTTCCAACCACTCCTCAGCAAGATGATGAGCTGGAAAGTGCAAAAGCCTTCAGAGTGGAACTTCAGCAACAGTAGTAGAAGAGTCAGGAAACCAGCAGAGATTCCCAAAAGCATGAGTAAAAAATAATCAGAAAAAGCTCCCCTTCCATCTTCTTAAAATTCTAGTACCCAATTTCTCAAACGTCTCCAGGCATTCACCCATCAAGCTAAGCCTGAAAAGACTTGTTCATTGGCCACATTCTAAATGACCCATTTGTCTTTTCCAAAGTTCCCCAGTGCCAGAACTGCCTCTCTTAGATGTTTAGATTTTTGTGGAGACAGGCAGCTCTCTGAAGATGCAAATATTCATACTCACACAGAGGGATCCGGTGACTGTAGATGCTGCTAATCTTAGAAGGAGCTGTCTAGTCCCCATCACACACTTGCAGGGCTCCAGCATCTTCCCGTGCTTTAGCTGGAAAATTCCAGCACGCTGACCTGGCACTGACTTCTTGCTGTGAAAACACAATGGGATCCATTCTCCTATCATGGACGAGCTATGCACATAAAAACCCTGTTGACTGAAAGGAGAATAGACCCCTTGAGCCTTAGCATGACAAGACTCCTTTGAATGCTTACAGCATTTTTCAGTGAAGTGTGTTGAGGATGGAGAATACTTTCTCCCTTCCCCCTCCTTTGCTCCTTCCCCCCTGCAGAAATCTGTAGCAGCGTACCTAGCACCTCTCAACTGTATAAGGCTCTCAAAAACCGCCTTCATGCTTTTCGGTCAGTTTTCTCTTTCCGGTTCTTGGGTAGGGACACACTTTTTATTTTAATGCAACTGGCATTCACTCTTTGATGTTTCTGCCCACCTGCCCCATCCAAGTCACCTGTTGTACACTGACTTTGATGAAATTGATAGATGAGGTGCTCTGGGATCATCTATTTGATGTTAATAGATATCCCTGATAATTGGGAGACAACATGGGTACAGTTACTCTGAGTCAGAATCTACAAAAATAGGAAATTTCATACTAGCAATTCAGTAAGACCCTACAGTTGTCAAGTCCAGTGACATCTATCTCACACATAACTGGCATGATAAGGATTCAGATTATTACCAATTTTGATATACACTATTGCCTTCTATAACCTTTAGATGTTATATTATTTACATATTTTACCAATAACACTACAGCAAACCAAGCCAACCAGTCACAACAACAAAAACAAACAAAAAATCACCCTGACATGTTACTCTCCTCTCCAGCTCCTTCTTTATTCCAGAAAAACCCACATAAAGAGGCAGGTTCTGCAGATGAGTGAAATTGGACAGATTTTACATGGAGAGACAAGAATTACAGATTTTAATACTTGCACTGGTATTTCCCAAATTTCTAATGCTGGCTCCTTGTAAAAGCAGACATTTTATCTGAAGGGCAGAAACAACCATATAATAGTTTAAAAGGGTTTTAGCTAGAGCTTTCTGAAGCAGATAGAAGTTCCCCTATTGTCTTCAGTCACTCTGGATCCAAGCTCCAAGAAAGTATTAAGTGTAGAAATGTATTTTTTTTAATGGCAGATAGTAACTTCATAAATTTAAATAATATTTGGATGACTCATTTGGATCACTTGTGGTAATGGATTGCTTCTTAGTCAAAGAGTAATATATTCATAACAATAAAGTAGTAATTGTTGGTTTATTCTCTGAATGACCCAGAAACAGTAGGATTAGAGCATAAGTTTTGTTTTAAATGTGATAGCATCTTAGGTCATATATCTTGTTTGTCTGGGTTTTTTTGTAATATTGTGTAAAAAAAAAAGTTGTATAATGTAATCATTTAGTGTTTATTTTATTATGTGTACCTTCTACTCAGAGGGTTGGCATTATTGTTCCTAACAGTGATGGATACAAGCAGATCATGCCCTATGACCTCTACCATCCCCTTCCTCGGTACGTAAAACAGTCAACCAGATGCTGGGATTAACAAATACATTTGCTTCTTTTTTTCTTTTCTCTGTATTTCTGGTTTGCTCTCAAACTCAGTTAACAGATGCTGCCTTTCTCTTGCTCTGAACTCCTGTAGATTAACCTAGAGATGCTCAAGTGCTAACCTGTTGTTATAAATTCTCTTGTTGCAGAACTGAAATGATATTCTAGCTGAAGCAATAATGCAGACTGATTAAGTGTGTGGTCCCTTTCTTTCTCTCTTTCCTCACCCCTCACCCCCACTCCCCTTTTCTCTCACACCTTTCCTTTTCATTCCCTTCACTCATCTCTGAACAGGACAGGGGGCTTTCTAATGAACCTTTCTATCTCTCTTCTGCAGTGCTGCTTCTTGCATGCTTATAAATTGTGAGATTTGGGTTTAGACAGTATTAGTGTTGTGTTCTGATCCTGCAAACCCATGCTAATGCCTTCCCCAGGGGCATTAATCAGTTGGCTTTTCTAAGAAATAGAATAGGAGGGAGGAATAGGACCAAGGCCTGATTTCTATTATTAATTATCTCACAATTAAAATTTCTTTAATGTAAGACTTGAGATTCTCATGGAAATAATCACATGAGTAATTATTCTTAAAGCAGCAAATAAGACTGGTGCTGATGAAAATGTTTGGTAGTTGAAGGATAATAACCTTTTGGTTTTGAAATACTGTCTGGACATGCAATAATATTGTGCTGTGTTTCCTTCTTCATTAATTTATTGTGTCACGGAGTATGAAATCACAGAAAGAACCCCCTAGGCAACTTGTTAGTCTCATCATGGCGAGGAAACGACCTCCCTCACGCTATGGTGAGGCCTAATGCAGAGAGCTTTCAGCATCAGTGTGCAAGCACAGTGCATTCACATTCAATAGTCTCCAGCCAAATCATGGACCCACCCCAAACTGTGAGTGAGAAGACAAGGAGGAGAGCAACTTACTTGCCAAGCATTGTGGCTGCCATTTATGTTGACACACTTTATCAATGATCTATGTAATTCAGATTAGGCTTTTCTCTTCCTAGCTAAGTGCTTATGGTTATGTACTCACAGTCTTTATCACCAAATAGTCGTGAGATACACTTATGAAATATATCCTTGTGTCTAATTCCTTTTTTCTGGAAAACACTTTTCTCTGTTCTTTATTTAAAAAAAAAAAACCAACCAACATATACATACCTCCTAACCTCAAAAATTAAACTTCTGTTAGTAAGGAATATAGAAGCTAGAATATATATATAGGGTTTAACACTCTAGCTTTGAATACAACACATTTTATTTCAATTGTGTACAAAAGGCATGTACATTGACAAAAGACAGAGAAGAATTTTATATCAGAGGATGATTCAGCAGTACTTAACAGTGGAGAGACTGTATTTAAGGAAAAAGCATCCTGAACTGGCAGCTAGGCAGAGACTTTTTTTACTGCTGAAGAAAATCCAAAATAAAGGATCAAAATGCCCTGAGGTATTTGGCTTTCAGTGTTACTGAAAAAAAAAAAATCATTCCCTGAAAATGATCAAAAGGCTGAGACTCTTTCTCAAGCTGTTCTGGATTATGGTCTCACCCCGTAACAGTCCCTTCACATCCACTCTCCCAGCCGCACCATTCTCCTTTAACCCCCACCCCACCACCACCATCGATTGCTCAGGCTGCAACTGCTCACTGGGACCTCTGCCCCCTTTTTTCCCTCTGCTGTTTTGCCGCTGCTTCCCCTCTCCTCCCTCTCCCCCATTCCCACATGTGCTCCCATGCACCCACAAACAGGGCTCAGGTCTTCCTCCCTCGCCCCGAGAGGGGAGACACAGCCATGTCACTTCTCCAAACCTCAGAGACAGCAAAAACTGAACAGACCATGAGGCTGGCGTGAGACAGGACCAAGTCAGGGGCATGAAAAATGTCTTTCCTCTG
The DNA here is from genome assembly GCA_008711295.1 of Anarhynchus alexandrinus. Classification (NCBI taxonomy): domain Eukaryota; kingdom Metazoa; phylum Chordata; class Aves; order Charadriiformes; family Charadriidae; genus Anarhynchus; species Anarhynchus alexandrinus. The sequence continues at coordinate 948,155 of VUYV01000018.1, read as the reverse complement.
AACCTGCAGAGTTTAGGCAAAAAAAAAAAGAAACCAAAAAACTCTCAACCAAACCAGAGAGGCCCTGTTTGCATTACGTGTTTGAGAACTAAACCCAGGGACAGAGGAGAGCAACAAACACTCCAGAAGAAGTGGAGAGCAAATCTGGGAAGGCATCTTTGTAAGATTTCCCTACTGCAGTCCCTCAGTCTTTAGTGTTGTCACAAAGAGACATAGGTATGGTTCAGCCGATATGATGCTTACTTTTAATACACCACCAATTCCTTTCACAAATTCTTGGTCAGCGTTGCACGCTTTGTACCTCAAAAGGAGCTGTGCTACAGAGAAACTTCACCTTCCTATCTTCCACTCAGACAAAACCTGAGGACCAAGCTGCTTGCCTAGATTTAAGCTGCTTGGTATTGCTGAGGTTGCCTAACGCGTCTGGAAGCTTGTCCCAAAGACTCCGGGGAATTCCCTGGTGCCACGTTACTTTTATGCCTGGGAAAAGCTGGATGAGGCGGTCTGCAGCAGTTTCTGCTGTTCGTGAGTTTCAGTTTGAGGCCTCTTCATTTAGATTTGTGGTAGTGAGAAACCGTAGCTGTATGCTGGGAAACTTGTTCTGCAGAGCCACAGGTAACACATTTGAACTAAAAACATTGCTAAAATTACCCGTTCGTGACATATGTCGCTTCTGCTGAGCACATGATGATGGGTATGGCACGGTATAAACATTGTTTCACCGCTTCTTAGTGATAAGTGGTAGAGTTAATCAGTGGCTTTACCATTTATAAAAGCTATTAACAAGCCATTTCACATTGAGTTTTAGGCATTTGCAGCCAGTAGCCAAGCGTGGGTAGTGCTTACATGTACTGGAGCTGATGAGAAAAAGATAGGTTGATATGATGAAAAATCAGAGAGAAAGATAAGCATTTTTCATGTTGCTTAATAATCTCGGTGATCTTGTGATTGTTACTTAATAAAAATAATTCCTCTGTTTTAAGTGGGAGAAAAAAATCCTCACCTTTCTCTTTTTTCCTTCTTGCCTGAAAGAGGAAAGAGATGGGTTTTTTTCTGCAAAAACAATTTTTTAAGTCAAAAAATGAAAACTTATGACCGAAATAATTGTTTCAAACATTATTCTGAATGTCCTTATCAAAAGGACATTTGCCTTTGGAAAAAAAAAAAAAAAGATTTTGTGAAATGTTTCTAGGTATATAGAACATGCACACTTTTATGCCATCAGGCATACACAGGATTATACAGGAATAGCCACACTGATGATGGTCCCGGATCCTTTCTGTGGCAATGGTTTGAACATAAGTGGAAATACCAGACTATTTTATGTGGACAGACATGTACACGTATAAAACAATACATACATTATTGTATATGCATCACTGTAAGAAAAAAGGCTTATTCTTATAAGTATGCATAGCTTTTCAGAACATGCACATTTTTCTGTGGATTTGTCATTAAATTCTCAACTGGCACCTTTAGTGAAAACACGGTTTCTCAGCTCCTCTCACTGCCTCAACTGTAAGGAAACAAGGCCCATGTGGTTTATCCATCAGAGGCCATGTATTCTATCAGTATAGTCTTGTCTTCTTTTTGGTAATTTCCTCCCATCATCTTTTTTTTCACTCAATTCAGTTGTTTCCCTGGAAAGAAACACTGCTGTTTCCCCGTGTGTTCTTGCAAAAGGAGCATCAGCTTCACTGAGCTTCCAGTGACAAAGATTCCTCAGAACATAACAAATTGTGAAGATATGATAATCCCATCGATTAAATAAAAGGAATTAAGTTAAAAGTATTTAGAGTTTCTGTGGTAGTTGCCACTGGCTTAGTGGGAGAGAGGAGATTTCATATTACTAATCCGTGACTTAAAGACAGTAGTCTTTAAGTGGAGTGGTTTGCTGAGAGTGGTTTGCTGTTATGGCCATTTGTGAAAATATATATGAGATTAGTTTTTACTGACATTAATCAGGAAAAAAACCCCACCCTCCTGCAGATAGCAGTTTATGGATTTGGGGGGTGCGGGGGGGTGCGGGGGCTGCAGGGGTTCCTTTTCCTGATGCCACTCTGTTTTGTGGGTTTTTTTTCCCCAGATGGGAGAGTACACCCTGGACTGCCTGTTCCTCATCTTGTGGAGGGGGCATTCAAAGCCGCAGCGTCTCATGTGTGGAGGAAGACATTCAGGGGCATATCAGCCCCGTGGAAGAATGGAAATGCATGTATACTCCAAAGATGCCTGTTGTGCAGCCTTGCAATATATTTGACTGCCCAAAGTGGCTTGCTCAGGAATGGTCTCCGGTAATCAGCTTAGCTTTGTTGGTTTTGTATTTACTGCAGTAGGGATAGATCTTAAATTATAGTTTAGTGAGCTTGTGGAAGTAGGAACAAGCGCTACTTTCTTTCCTTCTAACCGTGACCTCTGTTTTAAATTATGATATTTGTCTAACTGCGAAGTAAATACTCAGGAATAATGTATTAATAAGATTAATATCATTAAGGAGAATGATGGAAAAACAAATCAGGTCTATGATTTTAATTAGTGATTTCTACTAATAATAGACTGGGAACATAAATGAAATGCACAAAACAAAACCAGTAAGCATGTAATGGTATGTCTTTATTACAACTTTTCAGCCATAAATTGAATACCAAGAATGGCTGAGAATTTTCCAGAAATACGTAATGTCATAAATGACTGTGCTCTTTGATGCTTGTAGTTGTCTGTTCCTGACTCACCTTTCCTTCTGTACGAAAATAAGTCTTTGAAATGTCTTTGTACAAAAGTAGAAATGTAGTTTCTGACCACCCCAGTTTCTCAACAAGTAAAACGGGTTTTACAAGCCAAGCTAGCTCACCCACAAGTGAGGTAGTCCTGACTGATTGCAAAGTGTTTAGTGATTTCCAGATGAAAGCTGCTATCCAAGAGGAAAGTAATATTGGTAGTATCCACAGCCCTCCCCATTGGTTGGTAGTTTTGATCCTCTCTCATGCAACCACTTCTGAAACAATTTGTACAGGGGAAGAATTGATGTTCCTTACCAAAAATAAATGAAAAAACATTTAAGAGAGTGTCTGAGGGAAAAAAGCCCAAATAGTTTCCCATTCTGTTTGGTGCTATGATCCAAAATAGCTGAGTGTCACCCCTGTTAACCCATAAGCCCCAGTACTTTGTCCAAGCAAAACGGAGTGGCTCCAGATGAAACTGACAGGGTGTTGCTGAGCATATCCAATATGGGATGGATGGCCACAAGCCAAGTACCCTCTGCTGAGAGAGTGGCACTGCAAGAGAAATCCAGCAGCAAAATGTCCAAACCAAATAAATGTGCAGAGCAAAAAGGCAAAAATTTCTGTCAATTTTATACCTTATCCATAACTACCAAATATTATGAATAATTTATGCTCAGGGTTGGGTGTTTCTGCGTCATGTTTTGCTCTCTGATGTACACATATTTCTATTGTATATTCACCTTTTATTTATCAATCCTGTGACGTATCACACACGCCTTCTTTTTTTTTTTTCTTTTCCCCCCCAGTGCACTGTGACCTGTGGACAAGGACTCAGATACCGTGTGGTCCTTTGCATTGATCACAGGGGCATGCATACAGGGGGCTGTAGCCCTAAAACAAAGCCACACATAAAAGAAGAATGTGTCGTACCCACTCCTTGCTACAAACCCAAAGGTAATGAGGCAGAAGGATTCTCATAAATTTTCAGAGCTTTTCCACGTTGAGCAGTTTTGGTTTGTTGCTGATAGCACTGTTTCCACCTTCACTGAGTTGTGAATTTACACTTTTAAGGCCTGCCATTCCTATTCCAGTCTTCCTGCTAGCAGCTTGGAGTGAATGCTGGCCCTTTCCTCTTTTGGGGGTTTTCACTGTTAATTTGTGATCCAACAGACCAAGCAATATAAATGTAAATTTGACCACAGTGTAAGCAAGTTTGACCTCACTGTGTCTGGGCTAAATTTGCCCTGTTTTTTTAAGGGAATTAAATATATAAATAACATTTATGGCAGATAAATGCAACCATAATTTTAAAGTGCCTGTTCATAACTTGGAGCTTGAAATAGGTCAGAAGCAAGCATTGTATATCCCAACATGAGGTTCCTTCTACTAGCAAGGCTGCAAAATTTGGCAGACTGTTAGACTTGAAGCATCTTATAGCAAGGAGTACCCACAATTTGTATAGGAATGTTTCTTGACTTGGGCCTCAGACAGAATAATACTGGGGTAAATCCCCCACACTTTGTTGAGAGAAAGAGAAAATATTTCTGCAGCTCTTTGGAGGTTCTTATGGGGTGGAAATGTTAAAAAAAGTCCTGGAGACTGAATTCCACTAATGGGCAGGGGCCAGGTGCAGCAGACAAAGTTATCTGACCCTTTCTATGGGCATATGAGCGTGCATGTATTTGTGTGTGTGTACAGCTCTGTTGATTCAACCTCTGTGTCTGTATGCTGACTAACTTATGGAAACTTCGGGGCTACAGCAAAGCTGGTGAACTTAATTTCCCTAAACTGGAGACTTAAAACCCACCATAAGAAGAAATCAATTCCTTTTAAGAACTAAATTGCTATCCTGATACATATTAAAAGCAGTGATTGTGAAGCCCAGTGAAACAACAGTGACTCGTAAGATCGTGCTGACCCAAAATGGAATGGTGAAATTTTGAATTTTAATTTCTGCACTCAGTGGCCGATGATGGGTGCACTTGCCGAGTGTCAAGAACCCATCTTATCTGGGCCATGAGAATTCACTGTGTCTGGCAGCCACCAAAGTGGCAAAACCCAGACACGGGGCCGCTGGGGAGCAACGGCTGTGTTTGTACTGTATTTTGCTGGCCATTCACCCTGCAAGATCAAAAAAAAAAAAAAAGCCCCTATAACTGTGTTAGCATGACTTTGAAGCCTTATACGGAGATTCATCGGGCTTGGGCTCAGTCAGTCAGTTTTTTATGGGACTTTATCTGTTTATGGTGTTCAGAGCACAGGTAAAGCAAGACCCTGTCTGCCTGAAGCATACCGTGTAAGCAAAATGCAGTAAGACACCAAAAAATCAGGTGTTGCAAACCACCCACAACTGACTTCTGCCTAAGTAACCTGAGAAGGGTGCAAAACCAGCTAGGAAAGCTTTGCTTACCTGCATCTGTCAAGAAGTCTCGTCCAAGGGGACTCGTTTGGGAACAAAGTAGATTGCTGTTTGCTGGAAGCCCACCCTTGCAATACGGCAACTCTTATGCTGCCCTTTGTAGTATATACATGATTGGTTTCTGACTGTAGGCAGTTATTTCTTTCTTCCATTTTTTTCCCATGGGATGGGAAGCCCCATGCAAAGCATACAGTTTTGCTTGTGTTTAATTTTAGTCCTCGTCTTGGTTCTGCAATGCTCTCACAGTTGTCCCTCCATAATGCAAGAGGTAATGTTTGAAGACCCATGTACCTGAAAGCTGAATCATGTTTTCAGAAGAGAGTTGAGCCAGATGATATCCAGAGGTCTCGTCCAATCCAAATTATTCTATTTGTCTGCTGGAAGTTTGTCCTTTTTATTTCAGAAAACTAGACTTAGAAGTTTAGAGCAGTAGGGGTAGCGAAGTACCTCTCCTCTATTGAATGTTTTAGTCTTAGTCTGCTTTTTGCTTCTGGATCTGGATTAACATAAAGCAGATAGATAAACAATCTTCCTAGCTGACTGAAGCAGCAAGACAAAAAATGTGGAATTCCCTCTTCTTTTAACACACTGTGCTAAACAGAAATAGAACGCAAGTGCTTCATGTAATTTATTTCATTTTAGTTTATTCAAGCACTGACACACTTTATCTTATACCAATATAAAAAATAGGGTATCCCTGGATTAAGTAATGATTTTCAGTTTTAATAGAGAAGGTGAGTTCATCTAATACAACTTTCTGTATAATATAGGATTTAAGTGTTTTTCCTGGAACTGTTTTTTAAAAGGAGAGATTTTACTTTAATCTCCAAAGGTAAAAATTCCTTCTTAGCTTACGTTGGGAATGCTTTTTATTCATTTTTTTTTGTGAAAGCACACTGTACAACACCAACATTTCTAATCCTCTCACTCATTTTACATTGTAGATGATAATTAACTACACCTCTGAAAAGAAAAGTTATTTAAAAAGTCACATAACAGGCAATGGTACACAAGAGCTTTTGCTTTTTACAAGCACTTGCATCCAAGCAAAAAAAGCACAGAAGTAAGATCTGGCTTTCCAAAACCCATAAAACAAGCTGCAGAACATATAAATAGAAATATCTCCTACATATTTTGGATAACAAATGCGGTAAAATATAGATTAAACTAAGAGCTGTGCTGGCAAATATTCATCCTTAAATGGCACTAATAAATATGTTAGAGTAAAAGCTTGGCAAGCTATTTCTGAGAGAGGCATGGTAACTCTAATACTGTCCCTTTTTTCCTCGATTAAAAAGGAAATTTGCTCGACTAAAGTTGCAGTAGCTGTGAAATCAAGTTGTAAGTTGTGTTCCTCTGTGATACAGCTGACAGATGGGAAGTTTCATGCCCATACGTGAAAGTTTTGCTGTTGTGCACAACAGAGTCACAGAAAATTCCACACTATTCTGAATGGCATTAATCTGCTCCCATTCGCGAGTACAAATCTGTGCATTTTATAAACCCAAAAGGCTTAGGTGATTTGTGAGTTGCAAATAGGCCTGGCCCTGGTTCTCCTCAGTGATCTGAGCCTCAGTCCCTTTTATTTGAGTTTTTTTCCCCTGATCCTAGCCCAGAACGTTTTGTTGAAGTGCAGTGCTCCTTCCCAAATTACAGTGCCAAATTTGCTCTTGCTTTATACCCCTGTAGAGCTAAAACAGCTCCACCACCTTCAGCTCAAATACTCCACTTTGACACCGCATGAAAGTGGAGTTTGGCTCACGAAGCGGCGTTGGCCCTGTGCTCCCAGAGCAAAGCAGCTCATTACGCTGTGCGTACATCCTGGAGGGGAAGAAAAGCAGCTCTACTGTTTTCCATCAGAAATGACAGAAAAAGTATCAAGCTCGTTTTTTTAAATCCACATAGCTGATGAACTGATAAACTGATAAAGTTGAAAAGTATAGCTGGGCCATTTTATTACGGTTTCTCCATTTTTCACTGGTATCACTCATCAAATCAGGGTTTTCTTCCTTTTTGTAATCTATTAAAAACAAGCTTAATGTGCCTTCTGAAGTTCTAAAATTTAAGGGTAAACAGAGGGATTTTATACATTTTGCCTTCGCAGTGTCAATGGAGGCCTGTTACACTTGCAAGACTCCCTCCAAAACGATATTTTCCAAAATGCCTGTTTTTACAGCCCAGTTGAATAGTATGCAAAGTGACTTAATCTGTCTTCCTGGCTTTAGAACGCTGTAGCCCTTTTAGCTGCAACAGCAAACTATCTGGCCGTATAACCTCGTAAGAGTAATAGTCCAGGTGACGAAGGAGTTTCTTTTCCTCTCTCCCGCTCTCCTTCTTCTCTCTTTCTGCTTCGTGCTCAGCCTCCCTGTGGGTGAAGGCACAGGCACGTCACAGGCATGCTCGGCAAGAGGGGGGAGGCGGGCACGCGTAGCCGCGCCACTGCATGCTTCCTCTTTTCACATGCTTCTGTTTGTTCTGTAGAGAAACTTCCCGTGGAAGCAAAGCTGCCATGGTATAAGCAGGCTCAAGAGCTGGAGGAAGGGGCAGTGGTGTCTGAAGAACCATCGTAAGTCTTAAAAATTTGCTTACCACATGCTCTCGTGATGTGGGGATCTGGGGCTTGCGCTGACCTGACACAATCTCTTGAAATTGTATTTGGCTTTCATTGGAGTGTAAAGGCTAAACCCAACCCTGTGGCAATCAATGGGCTTAAGGCTGTGTCACATTTAGGTGTGAAGAGACAGAATTCAAATCCGCAAATGTGGATTTGAACAAATATATACCCGTTTTATTTAAGGTCATTTACAATAATGTTATAGTAAGAGTCTGTCTACCTACGTAGTTATACGATCCCCACTACCACTGTATCGCCGCAGCTCAGAACCTTTATTTATTCTCACAATACAATTGTGAAGTAAGAGATGATTCCCCCTCACCTGTACCCCCAGGAAGAATGTAGGAGCAGCAAATAAAATGAATTAACTTTAGCAGAAAAGAGACTAGAAACCTCAGCCCCGTGGTTTGGGTTGCTTTATCATCACTTACCTCATCATTTCAGGGATTTTCCTCTCCCTGCTTCTCTAGCTACTTCATGGTCTTTGCCCATCCATCTTTGAAGGATGGATCTCAGTCAGCACCTTGTACCCTGTTAGTAGCTCTTCCTCCTGCTGCAGACCCTCTTGGATGGCAGGTTGGCCTATGTACATACATTGGCAGTCCCCTCGCATTAGGGCTGCCTGAAACGATGGAAACTACATTTTCCTCCTAAATACATAAAATTAACTCAGTATGTCCCTTAACTGTAACTTTTTTCTTTTCCTATTTATTTGTCTTCTGTTTTGTGAAAAAAATACCATTGTGTTAGAAAGAGGTGGAGGGCATAAAATAGTTCCAGGTAACGCTGAAGGGAAAAATATTACAATAAAAAGCTGGAAAAGAAGAATTCCACCTGCTTTTCAATAAGAAAATCTGACTGTATGTATGAGTTTGACCTGTTGTAGCCAGGTTCTTCACACAGTGCTATTGAAAATACAATTTAGCAGTTTCTGCATATGCTCCATTTCATTAATAGCAGGAGTGTAGAAGAAGTTAGAAAAATTAAGTGGTTTAACAAAACCCTCAGAATTTCATTCAGAATTATTTTTATTGTCGTTTACAGATAATTAATTTTCCTTAGCCCAATAAAATTGCAATGAAAAGCAAGCTGCAGTAAAACTGATGTACCATATAAACCTTTAGCAATGAGGTTGAGAAATTAAAAATACTGTTATGATTATTTTCTGGATTTTTTAGTCTGGAACTGTGATAAATGCATGCTGTAACTGTAACCTCTGTACACAGCTTTAATCAGTATCCAGTTCCTCATGACTGAGCACATGGCATTTTTTATTGCAACTGCAGCTGTGTATTACACTAAAAAACATTGTTCATTATGCAATATAATGGCAGTTTTGGCATGGTTAATTTGAATTGAAGTAATTTGAAACTGGAACATTGAAATAAAGCTAGACACATATGTAATAAAGCCCTCAAAATAAAAATTATTTTAATCCAGCTGCCATATGTATACATAAATGCATACATATACACACATACATGTGTGCACACACATTTATACACACATATATAGATACACATATTCATGTGTGTATATGTATTAGTAGCAGCTATCGCATGTAATACAATAAGATGTTTAACTGTTTCCATAGTTTAATAGATTTTGTAGGTTAATTCATTTAGTATCAAAGTCTAGAAAAATCAATATTTGTGAACGTACTCATTTTTCATTTGTAAAGTGCAGTTTATTTTCTTGTGTCTTCTCTTGTGAGTATACTAAACCTCTTAGCTGAGTGTGAATTTATCAAACTGTAAATAAGCCCTGGAAGCATACATTAAAAAAGATGTATTACTAGGAATTTTATCAAAAGGAACCATACTGATATGTGGTCATATCTAGAAAAATTTGTTACACTAAGAAATTTTTTAGATAAATTTTGTGAACAATGTTGACAGTGCTGTAGAAAAAGAGTATAGTAACAGATATATGTGTATATGCAGCTTTAAATATTAACAAGAAGGGGTTTGAAGAGAATAGGCATAGCCTGCTGGGGAAAATGAAAATGCTTTTTTTTATCATGGTGTGTATTTTGAGAAAAGTATTCTGGAAAACCTTATGGGTATATTACTTGAGATATTAAAACAGACCTTGAGAGACATAAAGGGAGGGAGTTTAAGAACTTTAAAATGTTTTAAGTGCAGCTATGACACGTCCTTACTTTACGGTTTCACTGGTCTGCTGCAATAAATGCCCTGTTCTGCAAAGACATCCTAATCTTTTTACCCTATCTCATGCAACACTTCAGTGATACCAGTAGGATGCTAACATACCAATAACAGGGGGGGACAGTCCAGGCTATGTTCATTCTGCCACGGGGCGACATTTTGCACATTTTTATCTTCTTGCAAAGCACAACTCTGGGGGCATGTATAATCTTTATTTTAGGCTGATGAGAAATCAACATGACATTAAATGTGATTCAAGTATAGTTTTTTATATGTGTTGACTCACAGCTAAAATAAAGGGCACAAACTCAGGGTCTTTATGCAAACTATCCCAAAGCTTGGAGATATCCATGCCTTGTGTTTAGTTTGGAATGATTTTTAGTGATAAGGCATGAGGCAGAAAGACCAAATAAAAACTTAGAAAACTTGTGCTGAAAGGCCCATCCCTGTCTGTAAACTGTAACAGCCATCTGCATATTGTTCCAGAATATCTAATCTGTTGACAGCAACCTTGAGCAGTGAACTTCCACATAAAATTGGTTTGGGTGCCTTACTATTAAGAGTGTTTTGAATTAATGTTTAACTTTAAACAGTTACTCATTTCAGGTCCTGATTATTAGATTGAAAAACTGTATGTAATGACTTAAAAAAGGAGACAAAACATTCAGAACTCACCAAGATACAATCAACAATCAACTTTGATGCTAGTTTTATAGCATCACTTGTCCTCAGTCAGTTGTGTAGGGATTTAAAATACACAAACTAGTTTAAAAGCAAGGTGTATTACATGATAAAGCACCTTTTGGCCTGTGTTTCTGCAGCTATGCAGAGACACCATGTAATATTCCATGACCTACCACGCTGACAGATGTCGGGCTATCACCCACATATTTTGGCTGATGAATGCTAATTATAGGGTTGGAATGGCAGATAGTTTTTAAATGTTGGATCAAGCACTGGCTAGTGTAAGACATCATGTGATCTGTCCAGCTATTTTGCTGACTCTGAGTTTCTCAGAGTTTCTGACTTTCTTCCTTATTGTTCTTTAGGCAGAGAAAGCAAACCCCACCTATAAGCAACTTTGTTGTTCTTCTCGAAGTTTATTTTTTATTGGGAGTTTAAAAGCTCAAAATTTTCAGCAAATTTCTTCTACGCATTGAGTTCTCATTTTTGTGAATCTCTCTATTTCTGTCTTGTGACTTCTGTGACTTTCAATTGAATACGATTTTTGTTATGAAATTGCATACTATGAGTTATGAAGTTACACTTTTTTTTAACATTGTCCTTCCACCTGTAGTTTTTGATCATTCTCTAACGTGCTGCTAGAGCAGCAGATGCTTCATTTTTATTCCATCTGCGTGTAGTGCCTTCCATTATTTATTTCTTCGGGAATTTCTAAAGGAAGTAAGTCTTACAGTTTAATTTTGTCTGTATATGTCTATCTGTCAGTTGCCTTCCTCTTCTCTCAGTAATGTCTGAATTTATTCCTATTAACTGACTTTGACAGAGGTATAAAGTTATCACAGAGAGTTTTACCCCTCTGTCAAATTTAGTTGATGTTTACCAGGAAATTCAGTGGTAGTATTTTCCATATGTTTCGCTGAACTAAAGGACTAGGTAGAAAACTGACACCCTACAGTTCCCCAGTTGAAGGCAAGGTTTCTAAAGGAGTTTGGTTCTTAAGAGATACCAGAGAACCCACTTGGGCACTCAGTCTTCAAACACAAATCCATGTTAAATTGGTCTTCATCGGTTCTGCTGCTCAAAGAATTAATCATAACCAGTTCAGCCACTCAAAGGCTAGAGGGGTTAGTTATGTTTGTATTGTCTGACCTGCTGCACCCCTAGATGGGGTCAATTAAATATTAATTGCTGACAGAACTACTTTGAAATACTCTAGGTTGGTAAGAAAGTATTGTAGTCTTCGTTAGGACAAAGGTTTAAGGTGAGAAGTCTGTTTTGTCATACATATTGTTCTGCTGTTGCTGTCCATCTCTGAAGTGACCACTCACCAGGCCTTAGAAATATGTTATCTGAGGGAGAAGCCACATTATCTTTCTGTCTGACCTCTTTCACTGGAGTTTGTTACACCGGCACCACATGACAGCTGGAGTCAGAAAGAGCAGCAGTCATGATTAAAAAAGTGTGTTTTTTTCTATGTATAATGAGATTGGTTTTATGGGTGGTGGAGGGGTTGTTTAAAAGATTTCTGTCTCTAGCTCTTGAAAAATGCTTTTGTATGTTAACACCCTACCCAGCTTTTAACATACTGCCATAAATAACCCTGGTGCTAGCCATAAAAAGAAAGGGGGGGAGAGGGGGAGAGACACGGCACACACGAGGGCAAACAATAATATCTGGATGCCAGATGGCACCATCGTAGTGATGGGACTGGTTCAATAAAAAACAAAAGGAAATTCCTGACATGCATCAGTGGAGGGGACAAAGCCCTGAGGGAACTGGATATGGACAGAGAGACCAGTGTGGTAGAGTCACCCAATATCTCTTTCTTACTTTTCAGTAAGTATTTATGTTTTCAAAGACACGTAAGCTATTTTATTTTGGTTTTCCCTGTTAAATAGTTTCCATTATGATGTTTGTACCTGTTTCACAGGTTAATAAGTAATTTAAAACTTCCTACAAATGTTTTATTTTAAAGATAAAGCCTGTTATGATTATTGGATTGCCAAAAAAAGAAGTGAGGACATACACAGACACTATCAAATGCTAGGCTGTTGCTTGTCCACGTTAGTGTCATGCAGTGAAAAGAAAGAAGGAAGTTTAGTGAAACTTCTCCATATTAAGATCTAATGACCAAAAAAAAATTAAATTATATATGCGTTCGGTCATAGGGAAGATCAGCAGTGCAGCAGCCTAACATTAGGTAATGATTTCTACCTATTCTTTTAAGGAGCCACTTTGGACAGTCACCACTACTTAGGATTTATGTGTAATATGTATACAGGGCAGAAGCAGTTATCGTTCCCTGTGGAGAAAGGCAGTGGTGAATTTATGGAGAGCACCAACACTATGGCATGATTTGACTCAAAGCTGAAGGAAAAGATCATCTTCAAACTAGATTGAAGAGAAACTATAGAGGGGGACAGATTGTAATCACTCAGATTGGAATTGGACCTGCACAGCTGGCCCTGGTGCCATTACTATTACAGATGGAGCCCTGAGATTTTACTGACGAGTGGCCATGACCTCTGTTTCACTTCTCTCAACAATGGCACCAGCAGCCATCCAGTGCCGCGTGTGAGCACCCTGTGGTGTTATCCACACCTTAAAACCTATGGAGAGGTGGCCTCTCCTGGAGAAAAGGGTCAGGTTTGCATTTTAGTTCAAGACAAGGAGTTTGAAAGTCTGAGCTCAGCTCCCGGTTCTATCACAGAAAATTTCTAAGCCTTTGAACACCCCATTGAGCATTTTATTTCACCAGTAGCATCTGATTTTAGATGCCTTTATAGATGGGTGCCTTCGAACACTCAGCCTTACTGGTATGNAAGCATTAAGCAATAAAAATTAAGGGTAATATGTAATCAAGCAGCAGTGAAGAAAATAAGATCTTTTTCTCCATAGCTCAAAGGACATCAGTCTGTATAGACACTTTTTTTTTCTTCATAACACACATTGTAAGAACACAAGTCCTAGACAGAAGAGGTTGTGGCTGTCTACATCAAGCATTCTGGAGACCTTCACAAAATTTGGCAGAGCTCTCTGTGGGTCTCACCCTGAACCCGTTATGACCTGCTGTGGAAGGTCTCCCATTACTGAGCATTGACTCTGTCTTTGTGTTTCTTCTGACTTCCCCATTTATATATATGTTGCTCTATGGAGGAGAATGTACACCAGTCCTTATCTGTTGCCGGACTTTAAAGGAAAAAATACCATTATCCCACAACTAAGTACTGCCATTGTCATTACTGTTCTCAACTTAAATTTTGACATTGCTTTTTCTTCCTTTATATGCAAGTGATCATTGCGTAGCACATTTTAGTCTACAAAAGCTGAATTTTTAAATACATTCCCTTTATATAACTTAAAGAGAGGAAGCTGGGTTTTTTAAAAAACTAGCCACACTGTTGTCTGAAAGGGCTTTCTCATGTGTGAATGTGAACATTAATATCTACAAATGCAAACAGTCCTTGCAAAATTGAGCTGGGCAAGTGGTATCTACCCAGTGTTCACGTGTGGGTGAAATTCTTTGGACAACTGCAATTCACTTGTACATGCAGGTCCACTGGATGTGCAGCCTGAAGGCTGGACTCGTGTGCATTTCACAGTTTGACCAATATTTTGTATTAAGTGCTTCGCATACAAACATGGTAGGCTGGTTTTGCTGTCGTATTTAAATTTCCGTAAAATATATTTTCAGTGATTGTAGTGCACTACAAAAGCATGGAGCCAAAACTAGCTCAGTACCACACCTGAATGACTCCTGCAGAAGTCCATCGATGTCAGTGGCATTACATTTATTTTCTTCTCTTGCTAGAACACATTATGCAGCCCAGTGTAGGCTAATGTGCATATCAGAAATGGTGCAACAATAATCCCTTCAGCTGAACCCAGTCTTGTGCAAATTGTGAAACCCCAACAGCTAACAAAAGACACTGAAAAATACAATGTCTTTTTTAAATCCAGAACCCACTATTTTGCAAGCATGTTCATATAATAGGAAAAGGTTGCTGGTCCATCACCATAAAAGTGCCCACGGGTCAAGGAAAATAGGCATTTCCATACAAGCACTATCTATTTTTAAACCCCAGTTTTCTTTGGAGAGTTTTCCACCTTTCATTCCAACCCTTTTCCTTTTCCAGCTTGAGAGCGCTATTGCCCGGGGAGATGCCCATTTTGGTGGGGTAACAGGCAGAGGGACCCTTCAGCCATCGCACAGCTGGGTGCTGTAATGTAGTCAGCGCTCCAGCCATTGAATAACAGCAGGCACGGTTAAGTCAGTCATAACAAAGAAAGGTCATGATTTTTCCTCCTTAGAGCTTTCACTTCTCCAGCTAGTAGTGATCTCTCTAAAACAGGATCAAAAGACCCCTTTTTAAAATATTTATCAGAGCACTCAGAACACAATTGCTGCTGTATTTTTCCTTTGGGGAAGACGCATTTTCATGTCTGCTGTGCAGAGAAATAAAAGAATCATAGGATCATAGAATCATAGAATGGTTTAGGTTGGAAAAGACCGTGAAGATCATCGAGTTCCAACCCCCCTGCCATAGGCAGGGACACCTCCCACTAGACCAGGTTGCCCAAGGCCACGTCCAGCCTGGCCTTGAACACCTCCAGCGATGGGGCCTCAACAACCTCTCTGGGCAACCTGTTCCAGTGCCTTACCACCCTCAAAGTGAAAAACTTCTTCCTAATGTTCAATCTAAACTTGCCCTCTTCCAGTTTCAAGCCATTCCCCCTCATCCTATCACTACATGCCCTAGTAAAAAGTCCTTCCCCAGCTCTCCTGTAGGCCCCCTTTAGGTACTGGAAGGCCGCAATAAGATCTCCCCAGAGCCTTCTCTTCTCCAGGCTGAACAGCCCCAACTCTTTCAGCCTCTCCTCATAGAAGAGGTGCTCCAGCCCTCGGATCATCCTCATGGCCCTCCTCTGGACATGCTCCAGCATGTCCATGTCCTTCTTATGTTGGAGACTCCTGAGCTGGACACAGTACTGCAGGTGGGGTCTCACAAGAGTGGAGTAGAGGGGCAGAATCACCTCCCTCGCCCTGCTGGCCACACTTCTTCTGATGCAGCCCAGGATGCGGTTGGCCTTCTGGGCTGCGATCGCACATTGCTGGCTCATGTTGAGCTTCTCGTCAATCAGCACACCCAGGTCCTTCTCCTCAGGACTGCTCTCCAGCCATTCCCCACCCAGCCTGTATTTGTGCTTGGGATTGCCCCGACCCAGATGTAGGACCTTGCACTTGGCCTTGTTGAACTTCATGCGGTTGGCTTGGCCCACCTCTCCAGCCTGTCTACGTCCCTCTGGATGGCATCCCTTCCCTCCAGTGTGTCTACCTCACCAAACAGCTTCATCAGCAAATTTGCTGAGGGTGCACTTGACCCCACTGTCCATGTCGCCGACAAAGATGCTGAACAGTACAGGTCCCAGTACCAACCCCTGAGGAACGCCACTCGTCACTGGTCTCCACTTGGACATCGAGCCGTTGACCGCAACTCTTTGAGTGCGACCGTCCAGCCGGTTCTTTATCCACCGAGTGGTCCACTTGTCAAATCCACACGTCTCCAATTTAGAGAGGATTTTTGATGCAATGGCATCATGCTAATCACTGAGAAGTATGCTAAGAGCTATGAAATGCTCAATGTAATCTTCTTGAGGCAAGAGGCACCTTTTTGTTTTTCATTTGTACAGATATTAGCACAATTAGGTTCTGGCTGACAGCTACTACTGTCACATTACTAAAACTAGCTATTTGTCTTTGTCTTATTTATTCAGGTTGTTATTGTAAGGACTGTTATTATGGTGGGATTCAATTAGACAACATGCAATGACAACTGAAACGCCTCCATCATTTCCCATTTTCTAAAAAACCTACTTCGCAGTAAATCTATTCCACTACTTCCATTTTCACAGACGACCCAGGTGTTAGCATACAGAAAAGCACAATGCTGTGCAGTGGAAGCTACACTATATGCAGAACAAATAACTTTAAACCCATGGAAATGACTGCTTATTATTCACATACTTTTTGTGTTTTGTGCTCACCATTTGGCAACATTTGCCATTAATGACCACACAAAGATGTTTGAAAGCCTTTGCAATTTCCTGGTTTGAGGATGATGGAAAATTCAGAACCATTGTATGTTTATATTATACATTCATATTATATAAATATTCAGTATCTAATGACAAGTCCTATATGGAGATTCTGTTTGTGGGGTTTTCTTGGGTTTTCCTCCCCTTTTTCTGCTTTCAACTCTTTTGATTCTACCAATTCCCTCTTTAGCAGCCAACAGTTACATTAGAATTAAATTATGCCTCCAAATTCATCACTTAAAATGTAGAAATTGGGCCTAGAAAGCTGAATAAAGTATAATTTCCTGAAGGTATTCCAGTGTTTTCACTATGAGTTGCTGACTAGGGTAATATAATACAATACGTGGCATTTATAGATCAAGCCTCATTTCAGAAAGGTTCCATTCTGCTTTAATAATGTTCTTACTTCCCTTTTGTGTCCTCTCTCTTTTGTTCCTGTGTTTGTATGTGTGATATACATCATGTGTAAACATTCTGAGTATAAGAAGTATCTTTTTTTTCTAAATGAGTAATTTTAATACCTGGCAAAATGTCATTCCTTTTGGTTTGGAATACAGTAGTTCTTCAGCAAAGCAAAGCTACACAACAACTCACAATGTTAAAAATAAAGCTTCTGATTAGGACCAGTGCCTTTTGTTTGTAATCTGATTAGGATTTCTATCTCTTAGTTTCTCAGGTCAAGAAGCTGCACATTTAAACTAAACAAAATGTCTAAGTCACAGTAGATGACATGGACTGTTCAACTTGTGACCGGAGATTTCCCACATCAAAATAGTATTACAGCAGTTGCACATTCTTAGAGAAAACAAGATGAAAAGCCCACCTGTACTGTTAAAGACTATAATCCTTTCAAAATGAAGGATATCTTCTTTAAAACAAGACCAATCTTTTAAGATAAAATGTCTGAGTAGGGAAAAGGAATCACTTTGCATCATTAGTTTCTCAAAGGCTTTGCTCCAGGAAGAAATTTTGCGGTCTTTTTAGCTGCATTATAAACAGTTTCAAATGTTCCTATAATATAATATAATATAATATAATATAATATAATATAATATAATATAAAAAACAATCAATCAATTTCTTTACTTTCTATTACTTCCCGTGTATAGTGCTAGCAGTGGTTATCACGTTTATACCAAGATTTTACAAACACTCACAAGAAGTGGATGAAGTGATGCACACTCTCTGTACTAGGAGAGCAGGTTTCTTTCTTAGTTTTGGATTCTTTTTTTAACCCCGGAGTGAAAGGAAAATCCTTTTGTCAAATAGAGAAAAATAGAAGTGCATAAAAATACTTTCAAAGATGTTGATCACAAAACTAAATTTCCTTTTTCTTCCTATCAGACTGTTCATGGGATTCTCAGGGTGAGAAATGAGTTTCCTGTAGCCCTGCGTAGTCCTAAACCATTAAAGAGGCAGATGTTTGTATTGCGTTCAGCCCTGGGCAAAGCTGTCCCAAGTTGGGTGTGGCTTGTCTAAATGAAGACCCAAAGGAGAGGAATACTGTCAGTGACAGTCATGTTTTAATCAAAAATACATCCGGTAGACTCTAATTTATTTGCTAAATTTAGCTAATGCATACAATTAGGGGCTGAAAGACCTAAATTTCTATCAGGCAGTTGATCCTATGACAAAAAGCTTTTGGTTCACTAGACTAGCACTCAAAAATATCAGTAAAAAAAAAAAACTTGCTGTGTTTGAAGGAGCTGACAGATCCCAAATGGGATCTGTTAATGGGAGAGTGTTATCAGTAGGGATTGTTCCTGTGAAGTTCTTAAGGGATCAATGCCAGATCCAACTACTCGCTCTTCTGTTCCAGCCCTTGAAGTATACCTACAACCACTGTCTTGCCCATGGCAGAAATTTTGGTAGAATGGCCAATAGAGAAGACAAGACAGTCACAGAAAGCTATCTGAATCACCCAGTAACCTGTTTTCATTACTGCGGTGCTTTAATACCACCTACATCAGGTATCTAAGCATAAGTAATGCAGGTCATGGAGTACCCTGGAACCATTGTTTCCAGAAAGATTTAGGAATCAGCATAGATCAACATGAGCTCAGCAAAACAAGGTGCGTTACCTTTAAACAAGGTGGTGATGATATGGCGTGGAGTCGAATGTGACCATTCTGCTTGATGTTACTCATTTGAGTAAAATGCTGGACCAATTTCCAGTACTGATTTTTTTTTTAAGATGTTGAAAAAGTGGTGACAACACAGAAAAATTGAGAAATGATTCCATTGTTGAGGAAAACAACAACAAAAATTAATTCAATCTGGTTTTCTTATCGTAATGATGGCTGCAAGGTGCTTTTATTAAAGTATGTATGGACATAATTTGGAGTATGTAAGGGTTCCTAATCAGTGAAAAAAGAACACCAGCCAGAGAAAGCCAGAATAGAAATGGAACACTAGCTTTTTTTAATGAGAAGGGGAATTAAACGTGCTGGGGGGGGGGGGGGGGNGGAGAAGCAGAGAAAGAAATGGTGGGTTCTTTATCTTTTTTATGGCTTCAAATTAAGACTTAAAAATGGTTACTGCAGTACAGGAACAATGGTTGAAACTATTTTCCCTGTAATACTGCAACTAGCTGATAACAGCGGCCTGTTCAATACTTACTAGTGACATAATTGTGATATCAACTAAGGAAAAGGTGATCCAGTCTGAATGCTAGCAAAAAGTAGCTAGCGTGATCATGATGCACACTGGGAGATTGCAGGATGCCTTGCACTGAGACGTTTTAGCATCAAGGCAGGCGCTCTAAGCATGCATCTTTCTTCCTGGGTATGAGGAGGCGCTCCACATGAGTACTTGAAAGCCCTTCCGCTGTTGCCATTGAGTTGTCAACAATATGTCATGGCTCTTATGTGTATTTCATAATAGCCCTATGATGAGGTGAAGCATTTGTTTCTCATTAAGCAGAATTTGGTCTGGACAGGACTATGCAGCTTTTGCTTGCCTGGCTCTTTGTGGACATAACTTGCTTTGCTCTCTTCTTCTCACAGGTTTATTCCTGAGGCCTGGTCCACCTGTAGTGTCACCTGTGGAGTGGGCAGCCAGGTGCGGCTTGTGAAATGTCAAGTGCTCCTCTCTTTCTCTCAGTCTGTGGCTGACTTGCCCATCGATGAATGTGAAGGTCCCAAACCTGTGTCTCAGAGAGCCTGTTACAGTGGTCCCTGCAGTGGGGAGGCAACCGAATATACCCCAGAGGAAACTGAGCTGCTGTATGGCAGCTTGCAGGAGTTTGATGAGCTCTACGACTGGGAATACGAGGGCTTTACACAGTGTTCAGAGTCCTGTGGAGGAGGTAAGTGCGAAATGTTTCTGTGCTGTATTTGCTTTCCTTCTTCAAGTGCGTGCTTTGCAGTTAACACCCACAGACCTGCTGTAGCTTTGCTACAGCTATTTAGAGTCATAGAATCATTTAGGTTGGAAAAGACCTTTAAGATCATCAAGTCTAACTGTAAGATCATCGAATCCATCTATATTTGAAAAGGCATGGATGAAAACTGCGGGAAAAAAAAACATGTGCATGACATGTTTTAGCCCAGGACTTGCAGGCTTCGTGCTCAGGCTGTCACCAAGAGTGATCAACATATCAAATATTTCTGCTTCCTTGTATCAGCTGATCATTCAAAAGGCACTCAGGCAAAAAAGCTGAATCTTAAAGTCATCTGGTGATACAGGCTAAGAATCATGTGTCTTTCTAGTTTTTATCTCTTGATTTGTACTGTTCAAGCATAAACACGTGGAAGTAAATTGTCCTCCCCTAGCAGATGCATTAAATTATTGATATTCTAAGGGCTCAGCTGGTTCCCTAGTTCCTATCACTAAGTGACATTGTCTCCGATCCCAGTGCAAAAGAAAACATATGGTAAAAATGGTGTGATTTGGCACTAATAGTGTGATTTTCTGAAGCTGGCAGGCTTGGCATTTGGAGCGTTTCAAAGTTAATCAAGATTTCAGGTTCCACATCTTATAGACTATTAATGCACGGTTCTCTGATCCTTTTTTCCCCATCACTTTGTCTAGCTAGTTCTGAGAAATATGTCCACTCCAGTATATTTTAAATTGAATCTAGACTTCTCCAGCTGCTGTCTTTTTTACATTACAAGTTTCAGACTATTTAAAAAAGGATTACTATAGATAAATACAGAATTGATACTGTAGAACTGGAAACCACTCGGTGCTTTATGAATGGTTAATAGTGTGATCTGTATAGATTCACCAGTAATCAGTTACAAACTTAAAAACCACATTTAGTAGAAAATAATGCAAAGGTTTTCTGTGCTTACTTTTAGCTTGCTAACAGTAGCCAGTGTTTACAGCAGTTTATAGAGAGTTGTCAGACTGTTGCCACTATTGCTTTGTTTCCTACATAAAAAATATGACACTAGTGTATGCTAAGTGTTGACAAATACTGACTATACAGGAGTAATATAGTGAGCAGTAACAATCTGTCCCACTTAGACTGTGAATACTGAACCCTGAATAGCTTCTAGAAATATCCTCTTGAAATTAAGTAATTTCTTTGAATATAGTGACTATGTGTGGTTTTTTCAGATATAACTCACAGAGGCTGATATGACAGAGACATTTGGCTTTATAAATTTAATCTCTTAATTGTCAGCAAAAATTGTTAGCCAAGATTTCTTTTTGTCTGACGTCAACTCCAAATTTTCCAGATTAGCAGATGCTAAGTCAGATATTTTTGTAGCCATAGGTGCAAGACCGGTCAAACTAATTTTATTGTTTTTGGAGTCTCAAGAGAAGAAATTGGATAGATGCAGAAGTAACCTTTCACCTCCCAGAAGTAGCAACCAGAAGGAATTAGTTAGTCATTTAGTCTGCTGTTAGTGGCTGCATTTCCCAGAGCTGTCATCAAATATCATGTAACAATTATTCTATTCTGGTAGATATAAACATAGAAAACCTCATTTGATGGTATTTTGAAAGTGAACTTAAACTGCCTAGATTCACATCCCAGCCTTATACCCTTTTGTATTGTTATTTCCTATTGAAAACTGATTTCTTTTTTTCAGGGAAAGAATTTTAAAGCAGACTTCTTTTTATTCTGTTACCATTGTGCAGTAAATAATGTTTAGAATTCAGTTACTTGGCAAATAAACTTCCTGAACTTCATATACTTTTTGTAATTATCTCTGTACCGTGAAACTTCTGACAGATAATCAAAGGCTTTTATATTCTCTAAATGTTGAATGATCCATCCTTGATTTAAAGCTTATTACCATTTGTTGCACTGACCTATCAAAAACAGAGGGACAGATGTTATCAGTATGCTGAGACATGCTCAGTGTGATATTCAAGGAGAAGCTGAAGAAGGTGGTTCTGAGCACATTTGTTTGCTGCTGGAGCAAGCCATATTTTTTGTTTGGTTTTGTTTGGTTTTTTTTAAGTCACCGGCACAAGCTATTAGAGCCAGAAACTTCTGTCAATACATAGTCTGGCAACCACAGACTGGCTAAATTCAGGCAGGAGCCTTTTTCTTCAATACTCATGTTGTCAGGCAAGATTACTGCTCCTACCAGTATCTTTAAAAGGTAAAAAATTGTAAGAATATCTGAAAGGAAATTATAATAAGTGGAGTAGAATGCTGGTAGGATAGACTAAAATTCTTGGAAATACAATCAGAGTTGACTTAAGTGACAGGAATAAGCATGGGAAATGAAGTCAATGGGAAGATTGGGGCAGGTTGGATACTGAAAAGTGAAGGGCTTGGCTATATGAATTTGATAAAACAAAACCATCAGTCTGAGAAATGGAGAAAAGCCTGAATTCAAAACCTCGCAGTCAATCACTTCTGGATAGCCAGCACTGAAACAGACAATGCAAAAGTGTTAAGGTAATTGATAATCATTGGTCAAGAACTCATTAGTGACACACTTCAGAGAGGAGAAATTGAAGCTGTGGAAGTACGCTTGGTCTACAAAATTTTGATCTGAAAAAAATCCATTGAGCATGTACAGATGGTGTGTGAGCTGTATCCCAAGCAAATGGAATGATGTCACCAGCATGTGGCAGGACTCGGTGGTTTCATTCCACAGAGTTAAGAAGAGTACTTTCCTGGTTTCCATTCCTCTGGGTTAGCAGTCCTTCTCTCCTGGCCTCACCAGATTGATCTTGCTGTCAGGCCTGCACAAGCGATCAGTGCAAAGTAGAGACCGGTAACTTGAACACAGTGCCATTTTCCATCAGGTAGAAAACCACCTCTGTTCTGCAGTCAGGAGCAGTCTGTCCTGCGGAATCCGTATACCACTGTTTGCTGTACACAATATGATAACCTGCTCAACAGAAAAATGATTGAGCTGGAAAGATACCGAATATGACAGAGTAGAGAACATACTTGTTACGTATAGAAATTTAATTGGTTTCCTTTCCTAGAAATAAATCACTACCATTTGTTTTATTTTTTCAATGAGCTATCCATTTTACAAGTTTCTTAAGTCTTTTGGGAGACTACTTGTATAGCAAAACAGCTTGAAAATATGGGGCCACCTTGTAAAGAAGGAAACCCACAACAATGTTGGCTAACTTGAGGGTCTTTGGTAACTTCTATTTTGATGTCTATGTCCAAAAATGTCACATTTCTTTCTTCTCTTCATCACCTTGAGTACAATGGAGACACTGCCTATGCTTGGGTCATAGGCGTGCCCTGAATAAGTTTGCACACATAGGAGCCAATAAATTGCTCAACATGCCATTTTGCTGTGGCGCTCTCAGCCTGTACTGAGAATAAGGGGAATGAATCCGTGAATAATTTCAGAAGTACAGGAACTACAATGAGTTGCAGCACTTTGGTCCTGTTGAATAATATGATATCATTGTTTGCCTAATGACATGTGGTCTGGCATTAGAAACAGAAAAAGGTATCGTCAGTTCTGTTACACTGCTCTTGGAGCTGTTCAAGCTCTTCCGGCGCTATTTTTTTTAAACATTGGTGTCTTCAAAAGATTGTGAGATATTCGGGAAAACTAATTGTTGGTTTTGAGAGGATGATGCAATTGTTATGAGTTCAGCTAATCTTTTCCTAACTCAGGAAGTAGGGATGAATGTAAAAAGCATACTTCCAGTTTGCTTGAACCACTGTGGATTAGATTTTTAGGAAGTTCAGGCCAATTATTATCCTCAGACCCCCTGGGGAAGAAGTAGATCCTCTCTCACTAAGTAGTCTTTCCTGTGGCATGTAGCATTGCAATCCCTGATTTTCTAGCTTTCTAACCTTGTGATCCAAAAAAACCTGTAATATTCCTACCTTACTCATAGGAAAAGTGAGACAGAGTATACTGGTATGCTGAAGAGTACGTAAGGAATTTGGGACCACCAAGGATTTCCCTGAGTTAAAACATAATCCCCAAATCTTCCAGCTTCTCTCTTAGTTCCAACAGCTATGCTTGTTCTGTCCCAGGTCTCAGATACACCCTGCAGATTGGCATCTTCAGTTTAGGTGCAGGTCTGTGGATGAAGAAAAATAACTGAGAGCAGCTGAATTGTCTGACCTTGTTTTACTTTACTTCTGCATGTATAGCAATTATACTGTTGTTGAAAATATAGCGTGCTGAAGTCAAGGCCATCTTCACAGAATCACAGAATAGTAGGGGTTGGAAGGGACCTCTGGAGATCATCTAGTCCAACCCCCCTGCCAAAGCAGGTTCACCTACAGCAGGCTGCACAGCATCATGTCCAGGCAGGTTTTGCATGTCTCCAGAGTAGGAGAGTCCACAACCTTTCTGGGCAGCCTGTTCCAGTGTTCCGCCACTGTCAAAGTGAAGACGCTTTTCCTTATGTTCAGAGTTTCCTTATGTGTCCTTGTCTTTACACCTTAGCCTCCTTGACTGACAAATAAACAGCCTCATAGCGAAAGGATGCGTCCCTAGAGAGCACTGGGCAATTTTCTGTCCAGGGGAAGGTAAGTGGTGAATGAACCTAGGGACTTTTCACTGCAATCAAGACACTTAGTGAGACTGAAAGTAAGGGTGAGTAAAAGCCCAGCATCCAGGTGGTGTTTTGATCAGGTCATCTCCCAGCTGGCTGGGGAACAGGATACAAAACATGCAGTAAGCAATGTGTGACTGTGTCTGGAAAATTGCAAGAGTTACAGAAGAAGGCTTTTCCCAATAGAAGGGAGAAAAAGAGCTGTGATTTTCCCTACTCAGTCAGGCGGCAGGAAACATCCCCCTTTGGTAGACATTCATACTGTACTCCTCACAGACCATCAGGCAGAGGCTTGGATGTGGACAGCAAACACCTCACTGCCATGTGGGGGCTGCAGCCCCTGAGCTGGCAGTCCTGGGTGTGAGGCTGTGCTTCCCCACATGCTGATGGGCTGGCCCCGCCGGGCCTGTCTCTGCCCCTGGCTGCTCCTCAGATATGGAGAGCTGGCTGTGACCATGCGTTGTTGTGTGCAGGTGTCCAGGAGGCTGTGGTGACCTGCCTGAACAAACAAACCAGGGAGACTGCGGACGAGACGCTGTGTGTAACCAGCCGCCGTCCTCCACAGCTGCTGAAAGCCTGTAGCCTGGACCCCTGCCCCCCAAGGTAGGCTTCTTGTATCTTATCACCAGGCATACTTTTTTTCCAGATTTGAGAGATGTGATCACTGATGAAGCTGAGAAACTGATCTTCAAGCTCCCCATGAATCTGAGATCATAGAATCATAGAATTGTTTTGGTTGTAAGATACCTTTAAGATCATCAAATCCAACCATTAACCTAACACTGCCAAGTCCACCACTAAACCATGTCCCGAAGCACCATATCTACACGTCTTTTAAATACTCCCAGGGATGGTGACTCAACCACTTCCCTGGGCAGCTTGTTCCAATGCTTGACAACCCTTTCAGTGAAGAAATTTTTCCTACTATCCAATCTAAACCTCCCCTGGCACAACTTGAGGCCATTTCCTCTCGTCCTATCACTTGTTACTTGAGAGAAGAGACTGACCCCTCCTTGCTACAACCTCCTTTCAGGCAGTTGAGAGAGCAGTAAGGTCTCCCCTCAGCCTCCTTTTCTCCAGGCTAAGCAACCCCAGTTCCCTCAGCTGCTCCTCATAAGACTTGTTCTCTAGACCGCTCACCAGCTTTGTTGCCCTTCTCTGGACACGCTCCAGCACCTCAATGTCTTTCTTGTAGTGAGGCGCCCAAAACTGGAGACAGTATTCAAGGTGTGGCCTCACCAGTGCCGAGTACAGGAGGCTGATCACTTCCCTAGTCCTGCTGGCCACACTATTTCTGATACAAGCCAGCATGCTATTGGCCTTCTTGGCTGCCTGGGATGTTTGGGGCCAGGGATGCTGGGATCTGGGCATTACTGAAATAACTCCTGAAGTACAAGCATAAAACACACAGATGAGAGCCTGAGATGGCTCCCCAGGTTGCAGTACCACAGACTCAGCCCTCTGGGCTCCACAGATATGTGTCACTCACTGCAGGACTCCTTTTAACTGACATGAAGTGAGCAGAGATGATGCGAGTGAGTAGAACTCTGCTGCTGCGCAAGGTAGTGGATCAGCGCAGCCGGGTCAGTGTTGTTATCGCAGGTGAGGATACCCCAGGCCAGGGCTCTTTGTTCTTGTCCAGACATCGCTTAATGGATTTCAAGGAATCCATGACAAAAGCAAAGCAAATACACAAGTGTGGGTGATTGTAGTCCAGTATGTTGCCCAGAGCCCTTTAAACAACAATAGCAGAATGAAAAAAAAAAAATTTTAAGTAACTTATGAACCCAGACTCAATGGCCTTTTGGTCTGGAGGCACACACTGCCTCACATATGCTCTTTCTCAGACTGCAGGGGATTACAGCCTCCTCATGCCACAGTCATATTGACCAGGAATTGCAAAGCTGTGGTAAGACCAAAGGGCAAACTTCAGATTGTTTGCCTATTCAGGTCCTGCAGGCAGACAATTTATGGATTGGCTTAACTTTACCTAGAGTTGTGTCAAGTTTAAGGAGACTTCTCCAACTTCCCCTCTCACAAAAGGTTTTGCAGAACCTGTTCCTCCCTGGCCTCAGGCAGCTGCCACAATCCTGATTCTAAAAATAGCAGATCTTTGTCTGCAGAGATTCACATCTGTACCTTCTATGACAGAAAAATAACTGCAGTTTATTTACATAGACCTGGGCTTGTCAAGTCTTCAAGATATACTGTATACAAATTGTCTTTATTCCCAGCTGTACAAAGGTGCATTTACTTTTTTCTGGTAGTGTGGCAGGTGTGAAATACATTGATTTATAACTTTGGACTATTTAAAACACTCACTGCTGTCCAGGTGGTAGATATTCCTTAGAGTGTGTATTGATAGGTGTATGTATGCTTTATATGACAGCAGGCTATACAGAGGCATATCATTATGCCTATTAGTAGGTTTTGGATACACAGAGGAGGCTCACATTAAAAATCAGCTATGGCATCAAATATGGTCAGCATCCAGGAATGATAAGGAAAGAAATAAGGGTTTGATTGAATGATCAGGATTTTGAGTCTGTAAGAATCAGAGCCAAATAGGCTGACACGTTTCACTAAGGCATTACAAGAATTGCTCATGATGGTATTGCAACCCTGACTTTGTTAAATTGTCTGTACTGCTGGCAATAGCACGCAAATATCATATTGATGCTTGAAAAGAACTGGTGGAAATCTCAATGTAATTCATAGGTACCAGTGTCACTGGAGCTGTGAGTGCATGGTAGATGATCACCTATTGATTCTGACATGGAAAATTAATATTCACTGGTTAAGAAAAAATAAGGCACACTCATGTAGGCCAGTATTTATGTGAGTTCTGTTACAAAAGTAGTCTGAGAAACTGGGTGAATGCTTTTTGAATTCGTCTGTGTGAAAATCCATACCACTGTGGTAACCTTGCTACCAGAGCAGGACTAGTTTAAAGCAACCTTGGGCTTGTAGTGCATCCCATGGATTACAAGATGATCGCACTGTAGTTGAGAATCAGTCCACAAAGCGGAGGTGAAAGGGGATTGAGGTGGTGGGTAGAGACTAAGAAGCTTTCATCCACCCCTAGGGCTGTAATTGAGAGAAGGGGAAATTACTGCCTTCCCTGTATATACATCTCCTCTCCCTCCAGCCCCCTCAGTCTGGAGGAAATTGCCTGTCTGCAGAGATTTAAGTGGCACAGGATGAAGAGCAGCACGTGGTCTGCAAAATGGCTCCTGTGGTAAGAGCAAGGAGGCCTAAAACTCAAGACTGCAGACAGCAGGCAACATGGCTAATGGAAAGAGAGGCAAGAAGGAAACTTGATGTGCCTCCCAGGCAGGCTACGACAGGATAACTTCCTTATTTCATGCAAAATTCTGAAGTGCTATGTCTATTAATGCCACTTCATTAAATATAATGGTATATTAATTAAACTGATTGTATTTTGTGTATAAAGATTATTGCTTTATAATCATTAATTACAACAGTTTTAAGACTTCCAAAGAGAATACGTGAAATAAAAAAAAAAATAAAGGCTTTAGAGTTTTCTCTTTGTTTTCATCATACGATGTTTCAGGACCCTAATTCAAGCAATATTGATCCAGGAATCTGATAGAAATTTAGGCTAAAATTCTGTCCTTATGAACGTTGATGAAGGCATTGCTACTGACTGACAAGTCCAAAACTTGTAATACATTGTGGCTGTGAACTTGGATCCCTGTTACAGAAGTTCCCAAAATGAGATCTGTGAACCACTGATACTTCCCAGAGCTTTCACTGACGGCTTATAGAGAGAGCTGGCTGGTCTCATCGTGTTGGCTCTTCTCTCTGTTTTCCAGCTGCTAAAGTGCCTTAACAGAAGCTAAAAATATAAAACCCAGTTTCTTAAAATGTCCTTGATGTGTAAGTGACTGTTGGAGCATGCAGTTGTGGCGGGTAGAGGAGGTAGTCTGCTGAAAAGGCAACTGAGACAGTGACAAATTTCTCGGTAGACAAGGGAATGTTGTCCACAGCATGAAGAAAAAGCTGAGAAGTCTTGCCCAAGAGAATGAAAATTCTCTCCTAATATATTTAGAGAAATTATTCCAGTATGTTTCTTGAACCGAAACAGCCCAGCATGCTTAGAATTTAATGCGTACGTCTAGCATTTACTACAGTTCAAGATCTTGTTTAGCTTAAGAGGAAGAATATTTAAAAATTAGAACTTCCAAGATTAATGTTGCTTCTGCTGCAGGTATTTTTGGTTACATGTGACATTCTCCATAGCCTCTGAAAGGGTTAGTTGTGTAAGCCTCTCCTGGTCAACAGTTGCTTTAGCAGGTTTAATACAGATAAACAAAAGCATTCAACACAGAATCTAATTAGCTTTTCTGGAGGGTCAGAAGGCCTACACCTCAAGACAGATACTGTAGGAGTAGTCAATGAAGACTAATTTCATTCTGGTTTTGTTTCATCTTTTTTTTTTTTTGGCACTTGAGAAGAATTATGCTGAAAGGATCTTCACTGTTGCTGTTCTTTTTGCTCCCTACTGAGAATAAATGTGGATAGACTAGAAGACTTCATTACTCAGTTAAGGCTTCAGCTTGAAATTAGTCTGTGGTATCATCATCCTCTTCAATTCCTAATTGCTCTGGTCTCTCCTGGAACAAAATTTGGTAAAAGCTAGAACATTTTGGCAATACTTCAGATTTATGAAAACACTAAAAGGTGATGGTGCTTGTATAGCAGCTGAGAGAGCTTTATAATTTCCATTGAAATTCTGGATTAATATCTTAATGCATTAGTATTCTGAGTCCATTGAAGACAGACAGAAAAACTAAGTCACAGAAATCTGTCTTCAAATATTCAAAGCTGTATGGAGTCAGCAAAATCTCATGCTTAAAATTCTTATAGAAGAAAGAAGAAGAACCAGGAAGAGCTGCACATAAAAACTGGAAGATTTCATCCAAATTCAAATCCCAAAGCAGCTGAGTTTCTTGTGGTTTCAGACTTTGTTGAGAGTTTTTTGCTTATTGCTCCAAGAACAATAGCAGAAAAAGAGCCCAGTTCCTTTTCTCCTGGAAAACAGTATAACAAAGTTTCCCATTTTGCACTGAACTGAGAAATAGTGAAATGCTGTGGAGCTGATTGCTAAGTTGGGAGCTAATAACTGATTTTCAGCACAGTAGGTGCAGAGTAAAATTTCATATCATTAACTTGGTATACCCTTGCTTGATATTTCTATAAAAAGGATACAGCCCATTTTGATGTACTAGGAGACCCAGCATGCTTTCTCCAGGGAAGAGAGGAATGAAGACCATAAGCATTTTAATTCAGTCATTCAGTTACTTAGTTTGTGTCAATCAAGCTATATCACTTCCAGAATTACATACCAGTACTTGAGCAGAGCACAGTATTCCCAGAAGTAAATGCAGAATAGCTGTTCAATGTCTAGAAGTTTCTTCTCTAAGCTTAAAAACCAAAAGGGCAGATCACTCAGTTTTGCTAATTGCTATGTTTGTATTCTAAATTACTCCAAAAACAATCAGAAAAACCCCGTTTCAATGTTGGCTTTAGTGTTTTCAACAACAAAATGACTCACATCCAAAATGTGTCTTTTCCTCAGCCTCCACAACTCAAAATACAGAGGCGGTCATCATCTAATCAGATATAATTGCTCTTGTTTATAACAGCAACAGCATGAGCACCTCGTGGTGAGCCAACAAACTCTACCAAAGGGCTGAAAGAGAATGTTGTAACTGTGTTATTAATTATAACTGCTCAATAGCTTGGTCAATGCGTGTTGAAAAGATTTGGTAAACATGTATGGAGGAGTGGAGAGAGAAGCAAAGCAATGAAAGCCAGATGGCTGAAAATGGAGGAAATTCCAGGCAATTTCTACAGCTTTGTTCTTGCATATTTTCAAAACTGAACTTTTTTTTTTTCCTGTACAACAAAGAAGAGCTGAATGCTACAAAACCGAAAAAAAGTGAAGAAAAAGCAGACAGTTCTAGGAATAGCACAGGATTTCACCCCAACACTCTCCCTTTACTCCTTCAAGCCTCTGTTGTTAGCAAGAAAAGATAGAAGCCATCAGACTGTTTCTGATACCTGTCTGAAGGGTCAAGATAGCCTGAGTTAGGCTGGTCTCTAGCTCATTGCACAGTATCTTCTTTTTCTCTTCGTTTTCTTCTTTTTTACCCCTGCATCTGCTTTTTTTGTGTTTGTGCAGTAGATTACCTGTTATTATTTTAAGGTTTATTTGGTAAATGCGGTGTTGTCCATCTGTTTTGCTCTATTTCATTTCCCAGATGAAGTCAAACTGTAAAGGAGAAAAAAATCAACATGTTTTTCGATGCATTTGGAGACATGAGGCATTAGGTTGCTGGTAGGTCAGGCTTAGTTTAAGATGTGCTCCCATCAACAATCTGAAATGAATTCAATATGTGTGGAAGGGCCAGAGCTTTCCCTAATCCATTAAAGGTGACCTCTGTGTGTGGGAGGGCGTCAATGCATATGTGTTTTGCATTGCTCAGGTGAAATATTAGAGCATCTCTGTCTAGTTCATGAAAAAAGTTGTAAGATTTGCAAGTCACTGTCTACAGATACTGCAGTATAGCCTTACTGGCAGGAGATACCAGTTCTTGTTTTGTTGCAGTCTTTTCTCAAAGGTGTAAGTTAGAATTATCATTAATGAGGCATTGATAGTGTTACTGTCTCTTTGGGCCACAGAAAGATTTTCAACACCTCGAAAAGCCCTGACTTTTTTTTTTAAAGTGGGATGTATTTAAGTCTGTTTTGAACTGAAGTGCATTGAGAATGTCTTTGACAGCCTCTTAAGATGTAGCCCGCAGAGCCTCCTGGGATCACAGACCACGGCTTGAACCATTGATAGACTAGTTTAGAGAATCAGACATTAGAAGGAATATGCTGTCAGACAGGGTAGATTCACCCTTATTTGAAGCCTTTAGGTTGAGAAACATCTTAAACAGGAGTCATGGGGTCAATGAGAGAATAATAATCCCATTTTTTGTCTAGTTTTACTTTGCTAAAGACAGGACTGTACAAAAGCATCTAAAGAGGCAGCTGTCCCTAGGTAGCTCTGTTATGCTGTACCTGCATTACCTGCATGCCTCCTGTGTGCTACTGTGATGCCACCCTGGCCTTAAAATGTGTTAGTCTGTGACCTAAAAGCATTTTATCTTTCTCTCCCCTTTTTTATAATATGATTTTCCCGCTTTGTACCCTCTCCAGTTGTTAAGAGATTGCCCAAGATGTGTCTGACAGCCCACCCTCCCCCTTTCTTGTTGGATATATTGCCTGTGGTGAAGCAGTAACTGCGTGTTCCTCGGTATCTCTTAATTAACAGCAGCTACAGTGAAGTCACCAAGGGGACCCATAGGGAGGGGTCGTTTTCAGCCATGTGAGTCACATCTAAATGCAAAGCGAAGCAACTTGCAAGTTGCCACGGTCAGTAGAGCAGCTCTGGAGTCTCTATCGCAGTCTGTCTCCAGCTCTTCTAGTTTAAAATTTCAGACTTCTTCCCTAGCCATTTTGCTTCTTTAAATAACATGATGGTTGCTTCATTAGACAGGATTTCACTTATAGACATTATCCTCCATTTCAGCTTATATTCCATTCAGACTAATATGTTCATAAAATATTGGAGTTCCATTGTAAATATTTTTTTTAATAATTTATACCATATTTCCTTCTTCCTTCAAAGA
Source organism: Anarhynchus alexandrinus (assembly GCA_008711295.1). Lineage (NCBI taxonomy): Eukaryota > Metazoa > Chordata > Aves > Charadriiformes > Charadriidae > Anarhynchus > Anarhynchus alexandrinus. The sequence continues at coordinate 915,798 of VUYV01000018.1, read as the reverse complement.
ATGGTAGATTGCAGTTCCAATTCAGAATCCTATATACCTAGATAGATCATTTTCCTCTACACAAATCTCCAGGTCACAAGTTTCACCAAGTTAGTACACCTTTGTGTTGAAACAATCTCGCCATGCCCTACCACAGGTTTTTTATAGCTTGCTTTGTTATGAGTATGAGCTTAAAATCATGGTAGGGACTTAGTGAGTCCCTCTGCAGAGGACAATTTCTCTTCTTTTTTTTCTGATGCTGTTAATTTCCCAGTTTTAGTCACCTTAATACAGTCCACTTCTCTCTACCCTTCTCTTTTCTGATGCCTGTGCTAACCAGAATGTAATACTCTCTGCCACCTGACATTTTTCAGTATTTTGAACAAATATGCTCTTACTTCAGCATTTCATACATTAACTTCTAATTCTTAGGTTTGTCTCTAAATTTATTCTCAGTTTTCCTGAGTGTTAATTTACTGCCTCAACAGCAGGATTTCACTCCCAAAGGAAAGCTTTCCCAACAGTGACAATAAAGAGCATGTCTTTGCTCTTGTGCCAAATATGAAGTTAAGTCAAATGCTTTGTAGCATAATGGCCAGGATTAACTTTTTTACTGCAGCATTAACCTGTGAAATAAGCTACAGGGTCTTATAAACAGTTGATTGCACTATGCGTCATCACTTCCCTTGAAAAGGGGTGAAATGAAGAGCACCATTATATCTTCCATTTACAGTACTGCTGAAGTAACTTATTATAGCAGTGGTCTGAGGAATACCCAGTACTTTCAAATCAATAAACTCTTATGGATGAAAAGATAAGGTATGTAAAAGGAGAATAAAAATATGGCCCTAACTGCTAAAAATGTACTATGCAGTTCTGTACCATACGTACACATCAGAAAGATTCACATATGAAATAAATGGAGGAGCTCCCTCCATTTCTGTTCAACTTGGAGTGAATTAAGTACCTGTAGAAAGAGCCAGACTGATTAAACAAAGAGTGCTGTATCTGCCAAGTAGGTCTGTCTCATCTGCAGAAGCACAGCGAGCCCTCCTGTTTGTGTCCATGAAAATTTCCATCTAGAGTTACGTGATCTCCGTTCTTCTGGCCTCTCAACTAACATTGTTAAGCACTGAAGTTCTTGCTGATGGAGTGGAGTTTGTGGTGTGCAGTCACCCATTAGAAACGTGACTAAACTGATGTATTCTACACTGTAACCAGCTGTTGGTAGATCTTAGTCATTCACAGCCTTGGGAAAGATTTGAACCACTCACACAGAGGTGAATAGCAATGCATTTAATTGCCACCCAATGGATCCACAGATTTCTGTAGTTATAACTGTATTGAGTGGAGGTTTGGGGTTTAGGTTTGTTTGTTTGGTTTGGTTTTTTTTTTAATTATAATAGTTACACTGTTGTGGTTCCTGATCAAAACAAAAGTGTTTGGATACATTAGACAAGTTCATTCCCCTTCCCATGGGGATGCAAACTGTACTTTCTAAAGTCATCATTTTCTCCAAGATTTAAGAAGCCAGCTTCTCATTCAGGGAGAGTTAGGGGAGAAGAGTGTTAAGTCACTATTCTGTAGTCTGCAGATTCTGCAAGCAAACCTATATTGATATAACTATTTGGATGGAGATATGAAGTGTTTTAGTATGAGTTTGCCTAAATACATAGTAAGTTTTCTGACACCATCACTTTGAATATAATAACTTTTCTTCCATGCATTTTTTTAGTCAGAATGAGGTCACGGTTGATGCTTCCATGAATCTGAATACTTTACCGTGGCTGTTTTGGTTATTTATGGCTGTAACACAAGTTTGAGCCTCCTCACTCTGTGTAAGGAGCTCCTGCATGTTTGGATCTCTGCATGTTAATGTGAGGAAAAGCATATTTTCTTGCAGAAGAGTGAATGAGTTACTAAATAGATTATCAGTCACAGTTTCAGAATCTCAGAGAGGAAAGTAAAAAGGAAATATTGGATTTGGATGTGCCCTTGGAATAAAATTCTTGCATTGCCTTACTATGTTGCAAGAAGGGCATTGAAGGGAACTCAAACTTAAGCAGGCATTGGGAGTTTCCCGAGTTCAGTCACAGTACCATATAGATAGATATACCTAAGTTCAACTGTTCTCCCCTACTAAAAAACTAGAAAAAAAAATTGTATGCCTGATTTTGAGAGACGGCCTGTTTGTACCTTCTGCACTGGCGAAATAGTTCAGGAACAGTTCATCCTAATGACAATATTATCCCTGTAATGCTGCCAGCCAGGGAAGCAAGAAGCTCATGTTATCTGCTGGTTTTGTGGCAGTACTGCTTATAAAAGTTGGACTTGCTAGAGAATTACTTAAGCCCGCTCACTGTCATCTGAACACTGTTTCATTCATGAATCTGCTTTCTTTGCCCATTCAATCCAATGACATCTCCTTTACTTCTTTACTGCACTGATCATTTCAGCAAAGGCACCCTTACATTTTAGGAGTGTCTTGTTACCCTGTGGGACAAAATCACGCATTCATGAATATCAGTCTTACAGGTTGTGAAGTCAGGCCTCTTGTATATTATTTCCGTGCCATCTATGTGCATTTTCAACTATTTCATTTTTAAAATGCTTCATTTTAGATGGTATTTCAGACTACAAATAACGCACATCTTTCTCACCTGCTGAGCTTTTCCTTTCTTTGTCTTTTGGTGCCTGTAAGCTTGTCGATTTCTCCTTCAGGAACGGCTGTTTTTTAACATTTTCCATATGCACGAAGTTAGGGCTAGGAAAAGGTGTTGGCTTATGAGACAGTCCAGTATGGAGAGCACCAGTATGAAAAGAGCTGGGGAGCCTTTGACATAAAGTAGCTCTGTCACGGGCAGCAGGGTGTTAAACTGTCCCTCTGCTTCTTTGCAGAAGCAGCATATGAGAGCACTTCACAGACTGATGTGCACAGTTTATTTCATAAATTAGCTGTTCTTGTGTTTTTGCATTATTTTGATGTAGGTTTAGGGCAAGGGGTATTGTTCTGCTTCACTGTAGTTCCCAAACTATGTGTTCTCCCTACACTCCTCATTCATTTTCTGCCATCTGCCGTTACAAGTGCAATTAATGTAATTTCTGTCCTATTCATCAAACTTCCCTGTATTACTTCTTAACCAGCTTTCCACTAATTTACTCTGTTCCTCAACTGTTTCCTATCTTCGTTTTTGAAATAAAGGAACTATTTTCATTGTATCTCACAGAAAATATTGAACAACCTCCTTGTAAGAAGTTGCTGCCTGGAGCATGAGCCCAAATCTAAACTTGAGACAAAAACTGGTACTCATTTGTCTGTCAAGCCTAATCTAATCTGTGCAGCTATATCAAAGACAGCCATTGCTATCAATTATCTCAATGCCACAGCTATGATACTCTTGTGAGGTACTTTTCAGTAGCCAGTATGTCTACTAATCTCTCAAACCAGTTCTCTGCCAAACCACTTCACTTACCTGAAGTTGTCTTTTCGTCTTTCTCTGTGGTTCATGCATTCTGCATCTGCAGTTGTCCCCTGAAAGACCCACCAGACAACCTCCCACTGTTCAAAGTGTTGGCAGAAAAACACAAACCCTTTTCTCTGACCTGTTCTAATAGCTGATGTTCTCTGCCATCAACCCAAGGGGTAGCAAACTTTTTTTTACTGTAAGAAACTTTATATATATTGCTTGAAGCCATTTGTAGAGTTGTTGCATACTCCATTTACCCTCTGTTCTTCTCTAACTTTTGAGTTCCTCCTCTGTTTGGCTGTGTTATATAAATATTGGCTCCCCGCCACATTCAGCTATAATGAGCTGCAATATTCGTTGATACAGATAAGTCTATAGAGTGAATGCAGGCCGCTTCTGTCAGCTCCCAGAGCACTCTCATTGAGCCTTTGATCTGCTTGCATGTGTTGGCTGCATAGGCATCTCTTTAATGGATTCCCTTCACTTGCAAGGAAGATGTTTTTCGAAGAAAAGCACCTCACTCACCCTTGTGCACAACAATCCCCTGAGATCTTCCCTGCCTGTTCAGTTCCCTTGTCACATTGGAGATACTGAACAACAGATTTTGTCAGGCTGGCACTGAACAACAATTAAGCATAGATTATTTTTCTGTTGCTGCTGATGATGATTTAAAAGTACTTTGCCTTTTCATTTTTATTTCTTAATTGAGTATTAGCTTTTTCAAAGTTTAGTTAAAGCTTAATTAAGTCTCAGTTTTCCTCTGAGATGTGCATATACTGTACATGTATTTATAATGTTCGCTCTAACATGAACTAGACCATAGCAGTAGGAGATCACTTCCTAGAGACTCAGATCCATGTTTAAACACCAAGATGGAGGTCTTAGCTCACACACCCCAGCCAGCAGCCAGGACCACACAGCCACTCGCTCAATTTCTGCCCCCCCCCTCCCTCTTTTCGTCCCCCCAGGGTGGGGAGAAAAGGGAGCAAAGGAGATGAAAGGGGAAAAAAACAAAACCAAAAGCAACTCATGGGTTTAGATAAAGACAGTTTAATGGAACAATAATGGAAAAGGAAAATAACAATAATAATAATCATGGTAAAAGAATACACAAGATAAAGTAATACACCACAAGTCACTCTCACCAGCTGGTGAATTGGTAGCCCAGCCTGACCTGAGCAGTGATTGTGGATTCCTGCCCCCCTGCCAACCCCCATTTATATACCGAGCATGATGGTCTACGGTATGGAATATTCTGTTGGCCGTTCCATTGTGCTGTCTATGCTCCCTCTCAGCTTCTATGCGAAGCTGAAAAAAGTCCTTGACTAATGTAAACATCACCTGGCAACAGCTAGGACAATACGCCTTATCCACACTCCTTTCATACCAAATCTGAAACACAGCAACCACTAGAAAGAAAACTAATTCTATCCCAGTTGAAACCAGGACAACACTTAATTTCAAAGAAGCATTCTGATTTTACTGTAAGTGATTTAATATCTGAATGAAAAATTAGTTGTAGTTAAATTCTTACCTTTTATGCCCCTTTCTTTGGGACTGGTTTTATCGTAAAGCCAGGAACTGACCTGGCAGTCCTCATTTCAATTTTGTAGCTTCACTGCAGGAAAGTATGCTGCCCAAACAGTTTTGACAGTAACTGTCTCTGCTGTCCAAAGTTTAAGATCACATTCTGGATGGTATTTAAGACCTGACATGGAGAATACTGACTCAACTCGAGATAAATCTGCTAAAGAAGCCTCAACACCTATGAAACAGGAAGATTTGCCACAAACACAGCTCTAGATCAATAACAGAAATGTATGGGCTCCAAGTAGACTTCTTAGTCTGCAGGGTCCAGTGGAGGACACACAGGTTGAGAGAGGAAAAGAGGAAGCCAGTATTGGCATAGTATGTGATTTACTCAGTCTGTTGCATGCGGATATACACAGCTGCCACCCAGCCCTTGTGCACTGAGCAATGTCTCTATGCAGGCAGGTGTCAGATGTTAAGTAAGACATTTTCAGATGAACCTCTTTCTACACTGATGAATGTTTATTTTAGAAGTAAGAAGAGTTCTTTTGTAGCACTTTCATATGGCTTAACCACATAAAAATGACAATAATTTCATTTTTTTAGAACTAGTTTGGGAGGTCTTTGTGTAGAAGGGTGTTTACTTTTCCTGTGCAGTGTTCAGTTTTCTTGGCAGTGGTTGAAGGGATTCTGTCATGATTAAATCATATATCTCTAGAAAATATTCTTTAACTTATAACACCTAACAGCTTAGAATGCTTTGGTTTTTACCATATATACTGTGAATATAGAGACTGATCCGAAGTTGTTGGCTCCGTGGTGCTTTGGCTCAAGACTATACGTTTTTCAAGTTCTACCTACACCATTTACTTTTTTCAGACTGACTATGGGGGTGCAAGAGTGCTTTGTTCTGAAGGCTTTTGGGTCCACTGGGGCAGCAACTCTAATTCTAGCAGATTCTCCTGCCACGAGTAGCTGCTTACTAGCTGGTACCACTTTCTAGTCTATCTAGGTAGCAGAATTATTACATGGGTTCCAGTTCTTGTAGCAATGAGAGGGACATTTCAAAACTGAGGCAACAGTGCATTGTTGTCCCTGTTGTTATTCATAACACACTAATGCCTAGAGGCTCCTGTCAAGCTGAGTTCCATTGGCAGTAGATAAAGACAGAGTAAGAGATCATCCCTGCTGTAGAACCTCAATCTAAACAGACAGCATGGAAGAAGCTCAAGGGAAAAAAAAGTATTGTTATGATTTTGCAAATGTGAAGTTGAGACACACGTGGGAGAAGAGTATGATTGAGCCCAGAACTTGAGTCTTCCCATTGGACTCAAAGGGTGTATTCACATACTCAGGCTAGCCCATGTTTCAGCCGTTCTGGTCTCAGTCACCTCTGGAGTTCAGCAAAGAGCCAAGAACAAGGTCCTGTTCACTTGACCCTTCAGTTCTTCACCTGAACTGCTTGGGCATGATATGACATTGATAGGTTTTTTTAATGTCACAATAAAGAAGGAAAGTTCATTGCTAATTAAAATTAAATGTATAGAACTATTTAGAAGTTCATGCTCATGTTATGCCTTAGAAGCTTTTTTTCTTTTCCTTTTAAACAACTTGATCACAAATGCCCAGGCTATATTCTATTTGAGTATATGGGCCCTCACAAAACTTGAAACTCATTAAAGTATAACATGATAAAGTTTAATTTAGGGTTCACAGGCAAGATTTTTGATAACTATGTCAAGATAATTTCCCTTATTAAAAATAGCATGGTTAAGCTGGTTTTTGAGAGCATCTCTAACATATTCAGGCTTGTATTAATGATACAGAATAACTGTGCTGTGATTGAAATCAAGATTTTCACATTATCGGGCCTTTTTTGGCAACTGGAGCTTCACAATTGTTCTCTTTCTTTCATTCAAAGGAGCTGCAAATATTCACATTTTAAAACATGCTGACCATGATTAATTGTGGAAACTGTGGAGTTAAGCACATGCATAAGCACTGCATAGTCAAGCCTAATGTATTTAATGAGAATGTTCCAGAAAATTACAGTTTCTCATTTGCCATTTTGAAATCAGAATTTTAATTCATAAAATTAATGCTATATTACAGATTATTAGTCTAATTCATAATATGAACTGTTAGAGTTCCTAATTGGTGTTTTTCTGTTCATAAAATCTGTCCGTTACTAATTCATTTATTCAGTTTATAGTTCCTGGAAGAGCAAGAAATTTAGTGCTCCAGTTGGTTGGGCTTTTCATGAATTTATGTCCAGCTTTTAGACCACACCCTTGGTATCATGTATTAGAAAAGCTAAAGGAAAGCCATTGCCTTGAGCAGTCAGATCAGGTTCACTACTTCCTTTGCCTGTCTTCATGTGCATCACATGTCTCCATACACTTCAACAACTCTATAAAAACTACTAAGGCATCACAGCAGTCTGCTGGAAACAGAAGATCGTTCATTTGGAAAGTGAAAAGTTTCTGTGATCAGCTTTGTATTTTGAATTTGTGGCGATTCTTGAAATAAGCTGGGATGATCCTCTGCTCCCTATACATTTCCAGTAGAAACTTGTTTTCATTTATGTTCATTTAAAAAATGTGGCTATATGTGTATTCTAATACACATATCACTAATATACACATATCGGTTTCAACACATCCAGCCCTATGAATTGCCTTTTTCCTGTTACATTCCTCTCTGTTAGCCATCTCTAAATGTCTCTGTGGTTTTGTATTAATATAGTTTTCCTTCAATCAGTTCAAAAATTCAGCGTATCGCATGTATTTCAGCCTCTGCAGAGGATGAAAACAGTTTGAATTCTGGTTTTTTATGTTTTTAAGAAGTAGAAATATTTTAAAAGTCTAGTTTGGTCTCAAATACATAACTGCTACTTAGATATTTAGGACATGAGACAGACAACTGTCAGACAACTGATAGGCCTAGAGTTAGGAAGTCAGGGGTTTAGGGGCGTAGATGTGCCAAAGCCCTGCTGTAAAAAAGGCTAAAAAGACATTGTTTCTCTGCTGCTACGTATTAGTATAGATTTGGGCACTAGTGTAGGAGAAAGAAGGAGGGATACAAAGAATGTTTCGGACCAAAATCATGCAATCTCTTCACTGGGCTCTGGGAAGCAGTACGGGAGGTACCAAACTGATGACTTTCAGCTGGGCTATAAATTAGCAAGTATGCAGATTTTTGCTAAAGTCTGTACCTTAACAATGACGGTCAGCTCACAAAGATGCCACTTCCACTTGCACAAGGTTTCCTTAGCTTGATCCTATAACAACCATATTCACCTTTTTAAGTATAAGATTATTTCCCACTTGAATTTTAATTCTGATATTGTCAGAGGCATGCAGGACATGACGGCATTATTCTTTTTTGTATGCCATACACATTGGAAGAGTCAGTTCAGTATGGCCAAAACACCTAAAAGAAAAAAGAGACAGAAGAATGCACAGAGAAGGACTATATGAAATAAGGCAGGACTTATCTCAGTTAGTATCACATAACACTCTACAGTAAGAGTGAAACTGTGTTACTACAGAAAAGCAGTATTTGAAAAAAAGAAAAAGGATTATTATCCCCAACCATACAAGTAGTTTAAAAACTAAATTGTAACTTTAGTAGGATAATATTAGTTCAGTGTTGCAAGCACCTTTAGCTGCTATAAAATAATTATACAGCCCTGTGATTCTATTCTTGAGGTTATCACTGACCTTCTCTGTGTTTTTTAGGACTTTGAAATTCTGTCAATCATATATATTATTTATGGGTTTAGTTACTTCCACATCCCTACTCCACTTTACACGTCTCTGCTCTACTCTCCATTCTTTACTTTGTATCTCTGAAAGTCCATAAAAGTCACGGGGGACTATGAAACTACAAGGGTAAGAGAGAATTTGACCTCATATTTCCTGAGTACCTTTAAGGAATCTTCCATTTGGAGCAGCTGGAAAAAATTGTGAACAAACTGATGTTATGGGTAGGGCAACAGATGCAACCTGCAACCGAAATTTCAAACACTAGAAAAACAAATCCTTTCTCTTTACTGAAACACAGCATTTCTTTCTGGAAGAAAAAAACAGACACCCTTTTCTGCAGAAGCCAAGATCTCCAAAGAGTTTATGTGGCCTGTTAGCCACTGAGATGTGAACTGCCAACAGAAACATTGTGCACTTTTACCAATAACAAACAATGAGTTGCTGGAGGCAACAGCTATTACCATCACTTGAATAAAAGAAACTCTGGCAACTAACCATGTTTCAAAATAGATTCTGAAATAAGAAAATGCCTTCTTTTCAGCACCTACTCAAATAACTTATTTTAGATTGTGCCAAAACTGAAGGGTAGCTGATATCCACATTAATTCTGACTGACAATTTTGTGGGAAAATCTGGGAAGACTTCTCCCCCAAGATCGTTCGTATGGGGAACATACTCCAGATTAGCTTAACTGGCTGCCAAATGTCACTCCTATTCCACTGCTTAATAGCTCCTGGTACACGTATCAGGCTTTAGCAGCCTTCAGTTTATTACGGCCTGGAAACTGACCGTGGCAACTTCTAGCTCAGTATGCAAGATGTATTCATTGTTAGATAGGGTAAAACACCTGTCCTGGTTTCAGCTGGGATAGTTAATTTTCTTTCTAGTGGTTGCTATGTTTCAGATTTGATATGAAAGGAGTGTGGATAAGGCATATTGTTCTAGTTGTTGCCAGGTGATGTTTATATTGGTCAAGGACTTTTTTCAGCTTCATGTAGAAGCTGAGAGGGAGCATAGACAGAACAAGTCAGCCAACGGAATATTCCGTACCATAGATGTCATGGTTGGTATATAAATGGGGGTTGGCAGGGGGGCGGGAATCCACAATCACTGCTCAGGTCAGGCTGGGCTACCAATTCACCAGCTGGTGAGTGACTTGTGGTGTATTACTTTATCTTGTGTATTCTTTTACCATGACTATTATTATTGTTATTTTCCTTTTCCATTATTGTTCCATTAAACTGTCTTTATCTCAAGTCACGCGGTTGGGGTTTTTTCCTTCTCTTTCCCCTCCTTTTCTCCCTCTTCTCCCCACCCTTCTGGGGGAGTGAGGAGGAGCACTATGGCTGCATGGTCCTAGATGCCAGCTTGGGATAAACCATGACAACACCTTTGCTAGTAACAGAACCAAGGCTGTTGTCTGAAAGCGAACTACAGTGTCGTTAGTGCTTACAGTGATGGTCGGGACGTATCCTGTCCTGTTATAAAATCAACGAATGTCACCAACAGATGGAGCACAGAAGGGGAGCAATGTGGCTTTTTGAACTATCAGCATTGTCATCTAGGGAGGAAAAAATATTTCTTACCTCCTAGCTGTTTCAATTTGTTATGGGTATTACTGAGAGAGAGGGAACAAATGCTCAAAACAACTTTATAAAATACATAGAGAAGTTAGAATTGTTCTGTGACTGGAAGATGGCACAACACTGAATGATTATTTCCATAATATATTTATTAACATGATGCATTTTAAACATGCTGAGCAGTTTGCATTGACTGCTGATCTCAGACAGTCAGAGTGGTTTTTCCTCCGCTTCTTCCACAAATTCTGCTTCATTCTGCTGACATGTTTCATAACTTTCCTTCATTGTCTGCCTCCATCCTCCTTGGAGCCTGAGGGTGTCTTTCTTCATAATCAGTCTCTTTAGTTTCTGCCTGGCTTTGCTTTTTTCAAGGGCAGGTTCTTTCAGTCTTCCTTGTCCTGAATGTTTAATTTACTCCCCCAGCAATCAGTTTCAGTAACAACATGCAGGAAAGGAAGCTATTCTTCAGGATTAGAAAAAGTGGCAGTATCTGTCTCTCATACTTTCATTTTGGGTGTGGGAGTACGTCCAGGTCAGTATAGTGTTTTGTGTAAAGTTGATGGGAAGACCATTTTCTCACATTCTCATTCTGAATATAGGACTTTTTTGTGTATACATGTCTACATATCTCTGAAGTGCCCTCTAGTAGAGTGGAAGAGTGGAAGACCTAGTGTTTTAAGCGTTTATCTGTGTATGGCTGACAAAATTAGGGGTTGTATTCAGTACAGCTCAAACAGCAGAAGAATGGTTTTAATGTGATGAACATTGAAATTCAGTCACCAACAATCCTGTTGATGCAGGATTTACATAGCTAGTGCGGAGAAGAGCTGACCCAGTGACAGTGACAGGTGTTAACCCAGGGGTGAAGACGATCTCCTTGCTCTCACATTGCATCTCTCATGGCCTTACAGCTGTCTACCTCCAGAACAAGGAAAAGTCAGAAACACCATACCTGGATCTTCTGTAAGAAATTCCTGCTCAGGAATTCACTGATAAATTCCTTTGATGCACTTTGTTAATATTTCCTTTTTTTTTTTTTTTTTTTTTGTTAAAGACAGAAAAAAAAACCAGCTAATTAAATCTATTCATTCTTGAAATACATTGGCCAGACACCTACACACCAAAACCTTTTAATCTAGGACACAAAACTGAACTGTGCCTGTAATATTGCAGGAGTCCCAAATAACTGAAGTCCCAGAGCTTTTGACAAGAACTGAAAATGCAGAGGAACAGTAAATATTCTTCTTAGCCTCATCCTGAAGCTAGAAGAAGGGTGACAGTGATCAGAGAAGGAGAATTCCCTTTCTTTTACTGCTTCTTCACTCCATCTGTCATTATAAAAAGAGACAGATTAAGGTGACTTTATTCTGTGCTTAAGGTTTTCTCTCCTGACCCCTTCACAGATGGGAGATTGGGAAATGGAGCACCTGCAGTCTTACCTGTGGGGTTGGATTGCAGACACGAGATGTCTTCTGTTCTCATCTACTATCAAGAGAGACTAATGAGACCGTGATTTTGGCAGATGAGTTGTGCTATAAACCTAAGCCGTCCCTCGTGCAAGCCTGTAATCGCTTTGACTGCCCACCCTCCTGGTATCCTACAGAATGGCAAGAGGTAAGAATATATGTGTAATCTCATTTTAGGACTGCTAAAAGTAGTCATTACATGCATTATCAATGCATGATTTTACTTTAGCCCATCAAGAGGATTCATTAATCACTTCAATGTTTGTTAAAAAACAGGAAAAGTGTGCCTTTTTGCTCTTTGAAAGACTGCATCAGCGTTTTCAGAGGTAAATAATGACTGTAGCTACTTCTATTGCAAAGCTACTGGAAACTCTTAATAGCTGCCTATAGATTCCAGACAAAAATATCTGGAATGTGATGGTCAGCTGCAGTGAGTGGATTTGGGTTAGCAATGCCAAGGTTTCTAGGAATACAAAGCTATAAGGTTCAAGGAAAAGAGAATCTCCAAAGCATGTTGAATATTCCACATATTGTCAAATAATAATTTAGTATAGGACAAGAAACACTCCTCATCCTTCAGAGTCACAAATGAGCGTTAGGCACTTCCCTATGGGAGATGGATGGATGTCTTATTAGACTAATGCTGAAAATTGCTGTCTACGCAATGGATTTGTATAAGGCTTTCCATCTTTGGAAAGCAACCTGAAATGAGTTTATTTGCTGCCATCTGGTTGCAAATGAAAACACTTGTGCAATTAAAAAGATGCTTCTGTTGAATATAATACTGCGCAGGAAGAAAGGATCCTCCCCTGTTGTCAAGAGTAAAGGAAAGATTTGGTGTGTGATGGAGGTGCAAGCAAAAGGCCTGTTTAAATCTTCACTTCTGCTGGGTGCAAGGATTCATTCCATCCTATGAGAAAACTATGAGCACTTGACATGGTGCTTACGTATGCCTACCCAGTCTCCATCTATAAAATCTGCTCTTTACTTAACAGACTTGGTAAGTCTGTGAAGCTGTACTTCACGGGAGAGCTCTGGGTTTGGGCAACCATCCCAGTAAAAAAAAGAAATATGCCAGCCTGATGTTCTGTCAAAGCTAGATAACTAGCCTATAGCATTAGTCCTATGTTTAAAATAAATCAGTGATATTCCATGCTTTAATTTGTCTACTGATATTCACATACAAATATTTGCTTGTACTTTTTAACATTTCTAGTCTATAGTCTATAGCTGTATTTGTAATATATAAATGCTATATTTGTAAATAGCAAATAGTATTCTACTAGCACATAATGTAATAAAGCCAAGCATTTCAAAGTTAGGATATGCTAGAAGGAATGCCTATGCTCGTTAAAAATCCTATAATTGGCCACAGTCCTTACAGAAAGCAATTTTCTGTAAGTTTATTTGAACAGTCAGAAGAGACATACATTACAGCATGCTGAAAAATTGATTCTGCTAACAATGATGATTAGCTATAGGCCACCCTAGAATGCTACCAAAATAGTTTCTGCTAGAGCAATTTCCAAACAGATTTTTTCCAAGATTTGAACATCTTCCTCAACAGTGTAAATATGCGTGTTTCTGCCTGTGTAAAGTAATGTTTTAGCCATTTTTGTGTCTGCTCTTGAATATGCTGTCTTTTTTAAAGGTGTAGCAGATCTTAGGCAGGAGGGAGCTCGATTAAATAGAAAGGTTTTAATAAGCATATTAATCAGGAATTAAATCAAACCGCTTGTTTCACACCTTTTGTGTTACCTGCTGTCTTCTCTGGGCTGGGTGGAGAGAGAGAAACTGTGCTGCAATTCATTGCTGCAGCCTAATGAAGGTCATGTTATAGCTCTTCTGCACTTACTTCCACAGGCTTTGCAGGCTGGCCAGCTGTGCACATAGCTCCTCACTACATGGGCACTGAATATCTCCTGTGCTTACCTTTCACCAGGAGAAACAGGACAAAACAGTACTCTTCTACCTACTGTCTTCTGTTTAGATGAGCATAGAGCAAGAAAAAAAAAAAAAGGCTAATCCATCAAAATTAATTTCAGTTCTCTCATTTTTTAAAGACATCTGTCTTCCTTCTTTGCACCACCAACCTCTGTACAGTTATTTCCACCCTGTAGGAAAGCCAGGCCTCACAGGTCAGTCTCACGCAGGTTTCCCATGGATGACCTCCGTGTGAAAACCTGCACCATCAGGCCAGTGTGTTGCAGTTACAGATTATTACAGCTGTTGGCTCCTGGAATGTGTGAGAGAAAAGACCATTTGGACAGGATGTGAGTGACTGAGACTTCTCCTGGAGGTGAGCTTCAGCCATGCAGCAGAGCTGCCATGGAGCCCTCCAGAAGAAGAAATCCTGCAGGAGGATACCTTTCCTTGCATTAAGGGAACCAGAAACACCTCCCCTCTCCCCAGATCTGTGAGNAAAAATATTCTTCACCCAACATTCTTTTGTTTTAAAGAGCATAAGACAAAAAAAAAAAAAAAAAGGCTAATCCATCAAAATTAATTTCAGTTCTCTCATTTTTTAAAGACATCTGTCTTCCTTCTTTGCACCACCAACCTCTGTACAGTTATTTCCACCCTGTAGGAAAGCCAGGCCTCACAGGTCAGTCTCACGCAGGTTTCCCATGGATGACCTCCGTGTGAAAACCTGCACCATCAGGCCAGTGTGTTGCAGTTACAGATTATTACAGCTGTTGGCTCCTGGAATGTGTGAGAGAAAAGACCATTTGGACAGGATGTGAGTGACTGAGACTTCTCCTGGAGGTGAGCTTCAGCCATGCAGCAGAGCTGCCATGGAGCCCTCCAGAAGAAGAAATCCTGCAGGAGGATACCTTTCCTTGCATTAAGGGAACCAGAAACACCTCCCCTCTCCCCAGATCTGTGAGAGGGTTCCCCACATATGGAGAGATGGAGGGCTCTGCAGGAAGGTGCCTTCCTCACCGTAAGGAAGGTCCTTTAAAGCTTCACCAACACTAGAGGGTAACATCTGTTCTCCACACAGCCTGGTTTGAAGCCATTTCTTTGGTCTCATCTGTGGAGTTTGTCGTGCTTTTCAGAGCACTCTCTCACAATAGTTTCAAGCAAACAAACAAACAAAAGATTTAAACTGCAATGAGCAATGTTTTCTTTTCTAAGGCCTTTTATGCTTGTTAAGGAAGAGTTGTCTGAATTAAATGCTGTTAGAAGCCCCAGTGTTCCTGGCAGATAAACACACGATAATTATCAGTGGTGGAACATTCCAAGTGATTTTTTAAATACCTCTTTACAGATTCAAGACTATTTATTTTTAAATAATTCTGCTTCTTAACTAAATCCATTAGGATGTTTATCTTGTTTTCAGTAGTGTGCTTCTGGAGGAAAGTGGCTATGAGCTTTCATTTTTACAAGGCCCTGTAAATATCTACTCTGCAGACCTCAAATAGGAGATATCCGTTAGTAAATCTTTATCCTCCTTCGTTTTATTACTGAGTAAGCACCATAGTCTCAGTCACAGGATTCTTTTTAGCTGCTTTGTACTATCGTTGGTCCAAAGATAATTAGAACAATGCCTTGACAACAGTCAGCATGGGAAAACTGGTAATATTTTCAGATCTTTTCCTAGCTATTTTTCTCCATATTGTAAAAAGTCCTTTCTAGACTTTCAAGTATCAGGCCTTAGAAAGCAGCTGAAAGACTTGTTGAGAGAAAAATGTTTACTCCCTTTGCAGATGCTTTATCCTCCTGTAGAGTCATAGCAGAGAATCCATTTTTGATAGTAAGCCCAAAACTTGTACAGCGGTAGTACCACCACCTGGAGCAGAGGGCAGTGTAAAATTAAACCACCTGTGAGAGCTGAGGGGTACGACAACCCCTTCCTCAACTGTCCCTGTAAGCAGGAATGACCGCAAAATGGCATCCTTTCAAACATTCAGCTACTGCCCAAATCCACTAACAGTTACGACGCTGAGTGACAGTTGCCTAGCCCTTTACTTTTCATTAATAACTGCCTTTTTTCCACAAATTTGAGAAAATACCAGCTTCCCTGCCTCCCAAGCAATGGAAATGGTGGTTTTGCCTGAGTCCTGTGCATTGTATGCATATGCATAGATGCTCCTAGGCATGTGCTGAGGCAGAGCGAAGGCCCGCTTTCCCTCCCTGCTTTTAACGGTGATCATCAATTCTTTGTGTTAATTATCATTTACAGATTGCTGTATGAGCACAACAGATACCAAAGCAATGACTGCTGTGAGACAGGCCAAGGCCACAGTTCCACCAGCAGTTTGGAATGACATATGCCAGCACTTCTACCGAAGGAGACGATAGCTGCTGCGGGGATCTCTTTCTTGCCCTTATAGCACCCGCTTCCTTATATCTCCAGAAGCGTTGTGCAGTCACGCAATGGTCCTGGTTAAAGCTAGCCAGAAATATAAGTAGCTTTAGCCTAGATTAATTTTCCACTCTGGATCACTATGCAGCCATACGCTCCAAATGCTTATGCCAGCATATGGGGGAAAGCATCACAAACCCAGGAATGACTGGCTGTTAGAATTGGGTGTACACTGGGTATATATATATAGGGTAAGGGTGTTTGTATATAGCTTGTCTTCTTTGGTGTCAGCCTCGCCTTGTGTTTGCTTAAGCTAATTGTTGCCCTAGGCATAATCAGGCAGCAATGTGGGGAGATACCACTCTGGATGTTGGTAACCTGGCAATATCCCAGATCCCCTGTAAAGGAACATCAGGGGATATTGGGCTTGGCTCTGTTCAGAAGTTGTGGGGAGCAGGAATATCAGGAGACATAGTTCAAACAGCCACACTTTACCTACTTGGATGGGTGAGGTGAAACCACCCTGTGATAAAGTGCCTTTCTCTGTCGTAATGGTGCTGTGAGATCTTTCTGAACAGCACAGATAGCGTGTTATTCAGATGGGATACGTCTGAGTGACGATCCTCAAAAAACTACTGTTTCATATTGACTGTAAATACAAGCAGATGTTGCTGTCTTTGATTACCTTCTTTCTTGGAAAATTGTGAGGGCTGGAAGCTTCCAGTAGAGAAAAATCAACAAAGACCCCAGGGTAGTGAAGGCTTCAGAGGTGAAATACAGGTATAGGCACAGCTCCAGTGCTGTAATCCAGGACTGTCCAAGAAGGGCATTCCTGTGGACAAGGAGGAATCTCATTACGGTGTTTGGTTTGCTCTGGCACTGAGCAATAGGGTTTGGTGTTGAGTAGCAAGTTACTCTTCATAGAACAAAGCTATGTAAGTGACTGAAAGGCAAGAGGAAACAAAAAAATCTGGTTTGTCTTACTCTTCTATCTGGTAGTGATGGAAGGGGAGGGAGACTTCCTGGAATTTGATTGATTGACAGAAGGAACATGCTTTTGTTGTATTCATACAGTGCCTTACCCATTTTGGCTCTGGTATATGATGACAGTCCTTAGGCAATCTTGAAATAATACTTTTAATCATATTTTTCTTGATTTACTCTCTCCTCAGGAATGAATTGTTCTTGAATGAAAGGTTGACAAATGTTTTCTTTTGTTGAAAACTAAAGCATTGTTTTACTTGATTAATTTTTTGGAAGTCTTTGAGCTGTGTAGCATTCTAAGTAAGTAGGACAAAAGCTGTTTTTACTCATTAGAGAGCAAACCAAATTGAATATAAATATGTCTTTCTGCACTTCCTTTCTGTCTTTCAGGGAAAATATATACCCTAAATAGTCAGGCTAGTATTAAAGTTTATGCAGCTCACTCTAACAGAGAAGGGCCTTTCACAACTGCAAGATTTTCTAAAATGGTCCCTTTCTAACTGCTTGAGTATAAGTTTTAATACTTCTTCATATGGTTTTCTGCTTCTCAAGCACAATTCCCATGTTGCAAGCTATAAGCAGCTCCTGGTCATGTCAAGGTAGTGCAAGCTCCCCCTTCTTTGCTCTGAGAAGAGACAAAAGGAGTTGATCTGGCTGGACTGAGCCGAAGAACTGGGAGCCTGTTACCAGACGCAGGAAAAAGATTCTCAGAAAAAAGGGCTGAGCAACCAAGTTTACAAAAAAGATTCAGGAAAGCTATTGAATCTGTTTGTTCAAAATTTACTGCCCTGCTTGGGTAGAAAGTGGATACAGAGAGGGATATTTACATTAAAGAGAGAGGGGAGGTGGGTTCTCTGGATATTAATCATCCCAATTTACTTAGACTCAAATAAACCTTCCCCCTCACCTTTTGGAAAGAGTACACATTGCTGTCGTGACAGCCATAAATATAATAAAAGGGCTGCATGGATATTTAATGGTTTATTGTATTAACCTTATAAACCAATTACTGGGACTAACAGCAGATTTCAGCTGATATACAGCTTTTGCATGAATTAAAAATCGGAGAAATGCCATAATGTAAGAAGTCTTCAAGGACAGGCATTCTGGGCTGAACAGTTAACGTTTTGAGCTGCACTACCAATAGACCTCATGCAGGTCAGAAACAAGAAATGAGAAAATTACAAAAGGAAGAAAAAGCAAAGTGATAAACAGGGGAAATTTTTATTTATCACACTCCCAAATTTCCCTTTGCTTTTCTTGTGAATACAAACCTTTTTTAAAAAAAACCTAAATTTGAAGATTTAGTTCAAGCTATTTAGTTCATAGATAGTGTTATCTAATATGTATAATCACATCCTGGAAATTAAGGTCTTGAATCATCTACTGCTGGAGAAGACTTTTCCACTCTCCCTGGCACTGTCAGTAGTGCAGTCAGAGCTCAGGCAGAGACATTAGAATGTAGAACCTCCACATCTTGTGCAGGTGTCTCATTTTCCAGTTGGTGGTTACAGGAAAGGACAACTCTTCCACTTCCATACTGCAATTCTGACCCATTGTTTCCGTGTCTTTTGTACCAATGCCTGAAATGCTGAAGCAGTTTTTCTAAATATTAGCAAAATAAGCTGCTTCCACTTTCCAAAATATTTTTGACATTTTTAAAAGAAGTCTGCTTTGACATCCCTGAATTTTTTTTAATATTTTCTGTTTGGGGAAAACTGAGTGTTGATTTCTACCCAAATTCACAAGTAATTTTTGCTGCAAGTTGCCATGGTGCAAGTGTGATGTAAGGTGGCTGACTCTCATCTCCCACAGTGTTCACAGACATGTGGCGGTGGTGTCCAGAAGCGAGATACACTTTGTAAGCAGCGCCTGGCAGATGGAAGCTTGTTAGAGCTCCCAGAAACCTTCTGCTCCACACCAAGGCCAATTACTCAACAAGTCTGCAAAAATGAGGATTGTCCCAATGAGTGGCTTCTCTCTGACTGGACACAGGTGTGTTATTTGTATGTGTAAGTATTGTGCTGTTCTGGGCGATGAAGTTCCTCAGTCACTTGGGATAAAGGAGCCAAATGAGCTCAGACTGCACAAAGTGCATTATGCCCGGTTTTGTACTGTAATCTGTGCTTATCATCCTGGTAGGGGACGCGATCACTAGCTCAATGTTCCTCTTTAGAGATTGTCTCCACAGATGTGGTTGAGCCACCCAGCCAAACCGTTAAGACCTCCCTTCTGGCATAAACATAAGCCATGATGAAAACAATAAATCCCTGCCTCTGTCCATGCCTATGCCTATGTTCATCCAAGGCATCAATGAAGAGTAATATTTACTCCCCTAAGCTAAATGTTTTTTCTTTCCAAAGTCTGGCTGTTCTGATGTCAATAATCTTTTCCTCTTGGGGCCACTCCAACCTTTCCCTATAATGCAGAGAAGAGAACAGAGGGATTCCTGCAGTCTTGCAGGCACATGGTCTTATGTAGGCACATAATTACAGACACCAAGTCTCTTTCATTTTAGGACACGGCTTTTGCGATGTTAGCTAGCTACTTCCTTCCTTCAATTTAGAGATGGCAAAACAAACTCACTCTACTGAAGTCTCTTGCACTTGCCCAGGCTCCCTTCCTGGCCCCATATGGTTTAAGAAAAATTCCCTTTGTATTTATGACAGTATAAATGAAAATATAATTTGGCCTTTTGATACCAGTAAGCATGAAAATCATTCCCCATCTTGCAGTCTCTGCCACTGCTCTCCCAGTTCTCTTCCATGGAAGGAGGTGGAAATTGTCTTAATTGTGAAAGAAACACCAGCCACCTCATGGATCTGTCCCACCAGCGCCCTTCCTATGTTGATCTGTCTTGACATTTTACTCAAATAAGTGGATGTTCTCATGATGTCTGCTGCCAGGATACACATAGCCATTCTGGCAGTCAAGATGGTAATTCTATTCTCAATCTGTCCTCCTTCGCAAGAAGTTGCTACATGGTTTGTGTTGACATCCATACAACTCACATTTCTGCATATTGGCACTTATTAAAATAAAATCTGACTTCACTCTCTCCTCCCCATTTCACTTGAAGGCTGCCATGGTTTTGTTGTTCTTACCTTTAGTGTGTGTTCTCCCCCTCACTTGATCTCCAATTCCCATTACTACATGTATGCGCCTACATGTAACAGAGTTGCATGTGTATTTTTGTCCTAACAACTTTACAGGGCTTAACCTGCTTTCCCGTACCTTTACAGACTACTGCCTGGGTCCCAGTGCAATGGCACTGCCTGTATTCTCACCTTCTGTGATGCTGTACACATAAATATGAAATAAAATAGGCATGCTGAATTCCATCGAACAATGCCCACCTGTGCATCAAGCACCACAGTCTGCTGTTAGAGAGTTTATACTCTCTTGTGTGAGCCACGTGTGGTAGCCACATGCCAGCAGACACAGATGTATAGAAGCAAAGTGCAACTACGAGCTTTGTACTGTGGCACAGTGCCATTAAAATAAGGGACACCATCTGAGAGAAAAAAGTTCTAAAGGGAGAGTGAGAAGATTCAAAGCCCCAAATGACAGAAAATACCTGATATTTCATGTCCCTACTGTGCCTGCACTGTTTCTAACTGAATGGCCAGGTGCTGCTCTGCTTTATTCCACTGTGATATTTTAAAAGCTGTAACTGATCTTTACCATGGTATGAGTATGCAATGTGGATATGGGAGGTGAAGGGGGCGGGGGCTGTCAAGGAGCACCCTTGTGCTTTTAACACACCTTGTTCCTAGTGTTTCTCATTCTGTTTCTAGTGTTCAGTGAGCTGTGGAGAGGGCACCCAGAGCCGAAATGCCATTTGCAGAAAGATGCTGAAAAGTGGGGATTCTGTCATCATCAATTCCTCACTGTGCCCACCTTTGCCGTTCTCATCCTTGATCAGGCCCTGCGCACCAGGCGCCTGTGCAAGTAAGTGGGAAAGGTGCCTGGGAGTGCCTGGGGCAAGGGACCTTGGGTGTCCATCACTAAGAAATCCATGCTGTCACCTGCTCCATAACCTTCTCTTGTGCTAGTTTTACTCAGTCCTGCAGAGTGGCTGCTGCTGCTGAGTTTTTTCTGTCTGTGAACAAGGATGCTTTGTTTAGCAATAAGGCAAGTCAGTGGATGAGAGCTATAAATTTTTTTTACTGTTGAAGCTGGGTCTGAGCCAATGTGCTGGAAGGGAGCTACTAGTTTCTGGAAGAACTGGCTCAAAATTCTGACCAAAATCAAAATCTAAATTTCACAACTGAATGTAGAGGATCAGAGATACAGCACAGCAGCCTGAGGGCAGCTGCAAATAAACTCTCTGCTATAACAGCTGCAAAAAAAAAAAAAAAGATTGGTGAGGGATTTTGTTGAAGATCATCTAAAAACATATTATTTCATTATATCACTCAGAACCCTCTGTGTCCTCAGATTTCTAATGAACCATGCAAAGTGAGTTAGATGTATTTTGTGTTGATATTTCATCCATTCCTTGATGCCCTTCACAAGAGCAGTAGTCTCCCTGTATGCCCTTCCCTTGCTTGCAGTAAGACAACTGTATATGCAGAAGTTCAAAAGTCAGCCGAGATTCAGCTTAAAGCTGACTATGAACTCTGAAACTGCTAAATGTTGGGTATATCAGGGAGAAAAGAAGATCTGACATTCAGAACCAAAGCCAGGACTAAATGTTGCATGGTATTTACTAATAATATACCTATGCTGCTTTATTTAGTGCTTCATAACAAAGGTCTTTGTCATAGAGGTCTGGAAACTGGAAGGACACATTGAACAAGTGCACTTCAATAGTATCTACTGTGTTTTTAAGCCTAGTCCGGACACTTTTGTTCTGTTCAATATTAAACCCTGAGGTAGCATCACTTTCACTCTTCCTTACCACTGTGAGGAAAAGATCATGTTGCCTTTAAGGGTTTGGATGGTAAACGCTTCTCCTTTCAATGTATTTGTTAAGCAACAATCTTCATTTAAATACTTTAACAAGAACTACATTTCCACTCGAGATTTCTCCATCCCATAAAGCTTATGTCCCTGGCTCTTTGGTTTCTGCATGTACCCTGGGCAGGACTACTTTTGCATTCCTAAAATGCTCCTTCTTATTCCTTTTATTTTGATTGCTCCAACTTAATGTTCAGCAATTGGTGGCCAGTTTCTCCCATTACTGTCTAATGGGTTGAATGCTGCCAGCAAAGTAAACTGCTTGTTTTGTTTAATGGTATCACATACTAATAATATTAATGATATTTCAGGGCACAACAGGCCAGCTCATAAGCAAAGCCCCCATATTATGGCCATAAAGAAAGTTTACATCCAGACAAGGAAGCAGAAGAAGCTACAGTTTATTGTGGGTGGCTATGCCTACCTGCTGCCTAAAACCTCCATTATTCTTCGATGCCCCACAAGGAGGTTCCGGAAATCAATGATTACTTGGGAGAAGGATGACAAAAGGCTCGTCAGCTCAGCTCACGTCACCATTGTACCCTATGGGTACATGAAAATCCATCATTTGAAGCCTTCAGACACAGGGACGTACACCTGCACAGCAGGGCCAACCCAGGAGCATTTTGTAATTAAACTAATTGGAAGCAACAAGAAGATCATTGCTGGGCAGCCAACTGGTATTAGGGAGGAAGAGGCCATGAGAAAGACCAGCTTGAATGAAGCCTTGCGAACACAGGAGAAACATATCAATGGGATTCTCTTCAATGGGAGCAAGGCTGAAAAGCGAGGGCACCTCGCTGACCCCAGCAGCTGGTATGATGATATTGTCTCAAGGCTGCTACAGCACAGGGGTTGGCCAGGGGAAAATCTGGAGTCCTGGGAAGCCCAGGAGTCCACGGAGAGAAACACATCCTCAGAGGAGGACCAGAGCCGGGAGTATAACCTGCCATTTACTATAGTCACAGAGCAGAAACGCTTAGATGATATCATAAGGAACTTGTCTCAACAGCCTGAGGAACTTAAAGATGTCTACATCGAGCAGCTTGTTGTGCAGCTGGCTCATGAGGTTTTCAAGAGCCACTTGGAGGACCAGGAATCTGTCCTCAAAGCGTCAAGGAGAAGAGTAGATTCAGCCTCAGTGGAGTACCCTCTTCACAGACATGTTTCTGGATTTACTAGCTCCCTGAGGACATCATCTGCTGAAGCATTTCTTCCCACTTCCGTAGACCTGGCAAATGGCTTGCGTAGACCTCATCAAAAGCCTGCCATCCTCCGAAAGATTTCGGCAGCACAACAGCTTTCTGCTTCAGAGGTTGTTACCCACCTGGGACAGACGGTGGTCCTAGCCAGTGGCACACTGAGCGTGCTACTTCACTGTGAAGCAGTGGGAAACCCAAAGCCCACCATCAGCTGGGCTAAGAATGGAGAGGAGATGAAATACAATGATAGGTAAAACGTTATTTCACTTTTAAGAAAATAATTGATATTTTGACTCTTCAGTTTCCATGTTTTACTCCCTGTCAGTCCCATGGACAAAACCATATTTTGCTGTAGTCTGATTCCATAGCAGAAAGGAGGGCTAGCACATGTGAAGTGGTAAACAGTGCACTGTAACTCTCCAGCAAGGTCTGGATACTGGCTCAGCCTGGTGTTGCAAACAGGAGCTTTACTTCTGTTTCAGTAGGTAAAAATAAGAGTTTGTAAAGTACTAGGTAAGTACCTAGTAAATAAGTAGGTAAGTGCCTAATGCAGTCAACAAAGCACTCCATGTCTGGAGGCTGCAACCCGTAGTGTATATTCCCATCTGAAGGTGAAGGTTTCTGCTATGAAGACTGGTTTTGAGATACGAAGATTGACTATTGATTATTGCTATTACTATTATCCTCTGTTGGAGATACTAATTGCATGGCTCACAGTGCTCCAGCAGGGTCTGTCTGACATGGTTGTGGTAGCAGAAGGTGGAGGAAGTGAGGCTTCTGCCTTCCACACATGTATCTGTGAGTAAAACTGCCCCAGGATAAACCTCAGGGGACTTTACAATCACACCTCCCTGTGTATATTCTGATAGAGGCTGGAAACTGTTGAACCGTACTTCATTGCTATTTGCAGCTATGCTGTCATCTCAACACACTTATCTCTGAGCATTAGTCTTCTGATATGAATTGGTGCATCCTCATCTGTTCAGACTGCAGTGTGCTGACCCCACGTGTAGCCTGAGAACTCAAGTAATGCTTTTATCAGTGTACCACAGAAACGATGCTCTTTTTCCTTCAGGTAGCCTTTACCTGCCTATCACTCCACATTGTTTGTTTGTGTGCAAGGGCATACAAAATAACATTATTTTCAATGCTAGTTATATGCTTAACTGTGTTGATAACATACATTTTTCTCATGTGTGTGCTTGAGATTTTATGTTTTGTTTCCATTCTTTGAGAAATTAGTGTATAAGGATAGGCAGACAGTGTAAGAGGCAGTTATATTAACCAACGTGGTGCAACAAAGCAGTCCAGGGATCTGCTAGCAGCAATTTCCACACAAGATACTGACTGCAGTTAAAACATTTGAGTTTAGTCATAAGGTCAGCTTGGGAAATGAGAAAAGATGGAGTCAAGGCAAAAAATAATTTCCAGTGTGGTGCCTGTGGATCATCCAGTAAAATCTTGATTTAGGTGCAATTGGTCCTTCTGCACAGTTATACAGTTAGTTTATTAGCTACTTTCTTACTTTGGCAACCGAATCTCTACAAAATCATTGTTTTCTCTAATGTACTGAATATCCTGGTTCTTGTGTCTCTCTCTCTGTGTGAAAATTAAGTATATTAGGTTTCAAACAAAAAATGGTAACTTTTGCAAGGGGAGCAGACACTAAGAGAAAGAGTGTATCTCTTGTGGAAATCACACACTGTCTTAATCAAGACTTGGGCCTACAGTATCCCTTTGTTTGGCCATATTCCTGTGAAAATATCTTCATGGTCCCCCAAAAGTTTCATATGTATCATTTCATTGCCAGTGGTTACATCCTGTTGGAATTGTGCCATTAAGGGATTTTTTTTTTCTCTACTTGAAATGACAGATTTCTGTGGTATGCTTGAAAGGGAATGGAGGTTACATAAAGTCCATGTGTGGTTAATGCTGGACACCACTCTCATGAGAAAATTACAAATTTATCTCACACTATATAAGCAGCCATGGTGTAGCAACAAGCAGATTCATTTAGCTGACAATAAAACAGTCTTTTGATTTCTAAAATTTTAGTTTGGATTTTTTTTATTTTTTATTTTTACAAAGCCTTTAAACCTTTTTTTCCCCCATTCAGTTTGGCTGAAATAACATTAAGTGCTGTGTTGTATTTTGGAATTATCAGGCAACTATGCATGCTCAAAATTTCTATTGGAAAGACTCAGGCAAGTACAGTTTATTTACCAGTTAGTAGCATTATTCATTGACAACTCTTCTTCAAAGATTAAGGCAGTTTCCACTTCATGGACTTCTTTCTGTACTCATCACTTATGGTTCCTCCAGGTTGGTGGGTGGGGAGGAAATGCGGAGTGCTCTGGGCTTCAGAGATACTCAGCATCTGTAACTTTGGAGTTAATGGATGTTTAGAAATCATGGCGTATATAAAAACTGAGTTGAGGATGTTTTGCTGGGTTCTTAACAGCAGTATTCTGATTTTCGCTCAGAATGCTCTCGCTGGCTGCAGGTCAGCTGTGAAAATGAAAGCCGCAGTTTAAGCAGTCTCACAGTGTACTGCTGTAAACTGCAAGGACATCTGCATGCGGTGGTGTTTGCTATGCTTGAGCTGTCATGCAACTCTGCAGCTTGTATTCTTCGTACTTTGCCAGCCATTGAATGGAGAAGAGAAACCAGTTTTCCGGCCCACCTCTGTCTTAATGGGAATAAGAAAATAAATATAGATGGGACTTCCTGTACCAGTATCAGAGAGAGACGCTTTTGGCGAGGAAGGTCAGAGAGTTGTGCTGAAGTCCATCAGTTCATGCCCTACTGAGTATACTGAGATTAAAGGCACTCATGCATTGTGGCCGTGGATTTTGTCTGGACTGGCGATGTAGCAACAACTGGCTCTATTCCCATTTCCTCCTTCCATGAACTGTGCCATCCACCTAAAAGTATTTATGACTCCTATTATAAGCTCCACCTGCAAAAATTGATTTCTTTATCTTTAGTCTAGGTACTGTCACAAAAACATATAACACAGGCCCCAAAAAAGTTTTGGTTTTCAATTACCCAATAGAATGAAAACATAAGGTGCAAAAAGCTGCAGCAGTTGAAAATATCTGTGTGTTTCCAGTAAAAGATCCTTGACTTGAGCCTGCATATTAAGCCTGAGTGCATATTTAACATGAGCGTCCATATTCTCTTCTAAGGTTAAAGTGTCAGGTTAACATCAGCATGGGTTCTGAGTGCAGTTTCAGAACCTGCTAGTATCTATACTAAAGTCTGGAGACTTATGTAAGTTATGGAAAATGTTTTATTTCCAAGAAAATTCAGATTAACTTCCTTAGGAATCAATTTTAAAAGTGAAAAATCTTTGAAGGATTTATGCATTTTTTAGTAAGCCTTCCAAGGATGCTCTAATTTTCATGACTGGGAACCCATTGGTACTTGATAATTCAACTTTTCTAAAACAGAAATATATTTTATAAATGGACATGAAGCAGAATGTAAACAGCAGGTGATACAGAGGTAAGTGTTTGCGAGGTGCCATCTGAATTAGTCACTGATATAGGTCCTGTAAAATACATTTTCGTCTTGGAGACAGTGCAGTATGGAGCAACTGAGATGA
Organism: Anarhynchus alexandrinus; assembly: GCA_008711295.1. Taxonomy (NCBI): domain Eukaryota; kingdom Metazoa; phylum Chordata; class Aves; order Charadriiformes; family Charadriidae; genus Anarhynchus; species Anarhynchus alexandrinus. Next base: position 888,942 of record VUYV01000018.1, on the reverse strand, counting down.
GACTGAGTAAACATTAAGCTTTATTACTTTAAGTCCATAAACAAGATTCTGAAGACAAGCTGACAGAAAGAATTGCTACAGCTGGTATTTTTTTCACCACTGACAAGCAACTCAATACCTAACAAAAATAGCAATCTACAAGCAAATAGGGAATCCAGCCAAAATCTTTCTCTACAAAGAGGTATAATAAAAGATCTACTTTCAAGAAAAGCAGCTATGCCAAATTGTGACACACAAATAACAGAAAGAATTATTGAAAAGAAGAGGACACTAGCTTTGTTTCTAGAGAAGGACATTAAAACTTGGATTGAAAAAGTAGGAACATGGACCTGTGTTGTAGTTTATTTTTTTTAAAGGCAGGTATGTACTTGGCCTGTTTCTATTTCTGAAAATATTTGTGATGGATCTTGAGGTGACTTAAACTGACAAAGAGAGATTTACATCAGCAGAGTTGATTAACAACAAAAAAATTACGATCCCTTGTGTTTTACAAGGTGCAATATTAAGCAAGCTCCTTCCTCAACCTGTAGGTGACATAAACATTTCTAAAAACTTTTTCAGGGGTTTGTAGATGTTAGTTTGATGTAGGACTGACTAATCAGACTACATTTGCACACATGCAGGCAGAACACACACAAATTTTAACTGTTACATGCCAGTAAATTTTGGGACAAATTCTGAAGCTCTAATGAATTCCATGTAGAGATTGAACCAGTCAGTGTTAAACTAGAAAATGTACATGCGAGACACTGATGTGTGCTGACACTGGTCTTGTAAGTAAAGAAATTAGTTGCTGGCACTGTTAGGCATGGCTAACTAGAAGTCTGCCTTGTTTATGACTAAGTGGTAAGAAAGAAAAGATCCTTGAAAGCACAAGTGGGGAGGGAATTGTTTCAACCATTTGGGGTTTTTTGCTGTGCAAGCAAAGATGCAATTTAAAAATGGTTAATGTTTGTTTTGCAAATGTGCATTTTTCTAGGCACTTGTGAAACTTTGTTCCCGAAAGGCAGCTCTTTCCTCTTATTAATAATTATTATTATTACTCAAAAAAGGGTCAAAAAAGAATTTTAAGTCTGGATTTTTTCCTATAATAGATTTTGATGGGTGGCCCTAATCTGGTTTCTTTTAGAGATCTACCACCCACACTGCTGTGCAAGATCAAGTATCTGATGCTTTTTGGTCCTTGAAACAATAGTTTTCGGGGGGGGCAGGGGGTAGAGTGAGAAGAAACTCATCAATTCTGGGATCTGTGAGCAGACTTTTATTACATGTGTTTTACAGGCGTACCCCTCCCCCACTTTTACCTTTGTCACTGTCGATCATAGCCTCAACTGAAGGTTTACCTACAACAGCTGCTGAAAGTTGCTGATGAGAAAAGTAATTTATCATTAGGTTTTATCAACAGTTTCAGCTAAGAAAATAAGAGAAAGGAACAATAATCGTCAAATACCCTGTGCTAAAGATAAGGGAACATAAGCATTGCAACAGCCCATGGACTGAATTCTCACTTAAACAGATATTCATCAGGACCTGATGGAGTTATACCACTGCGAAACCAGGCTGTGGAAAGAAGCACTTCATAAGAGCTCTAAGGCCATATTCATCCCATTTAAAGATGGGCAGTACGCAGAGATCATGGTAGGCTCCTCTTACTGGCAGAGGAAAGAAAACAGTTGGTTCAGCCCAAAAAGGAGCTTGAGTATTCCTCTCTCTCTTCACTGACTGTTAGGGGAGCCACAAGGCTGCTGAGTTTGTCCAAAGTGCCCAGCAATCAAAGAATTTGGAGCCTATTTCAGGCTTTGACACTGAGCCTGTGATTCACTTCCCTTCTTTCTGCCGAGCTTCAGCAGGTTTCATGATTTTTCCCTTGCAATAATTTGGCTTTTTCTTTACTATTGCTACTCCTACGTAACTGGGAGGCAGGGAAGCTAGGCAACGCATTCAACATCATACAGGAAGCAACACAGCAGAGGACGAGGTTTCACAAACCATGGGTAGATGTCCTAAGTACTCAGCAATCTTTCTCTAACAGACATATCAGCAGTAGCAGAACTGGGAGTGAGACTAAAATTGAATTGAAGTGATCGCAGCTCACAGTCTTAATGTAAGACTTAAAATTTCTTAATAGATTTTTAAATATAATGTAGAGGCCTGAACTGTAAAAAAAAATAATAAAAAATACCTAAACCTGAAAAAATCCCAGTAAATGTGTTCATGCTCACACAAACTAAGAGACTGTTACATCTTTCTTTCTGCTTTCCTTCAGGATACTACTTCAGCCTGATGACTCGTTGCAGATTCTAGCGCCGGTGGAAGCTGATGTGGGTTTCTATGCTTGCAATGCATCCAATGCTCTGGGATCTGACACTGTCTCCATTGCTGTCACTCTCGCAGGTAATAGTTCACTGTCTGATTGCAGGATGGTCCCTGCCACTTGTGTGATTCTGGACAGAAATTGATTGTGGGGGAACGGATGGCTGTAGATGCTGGGTGGGCAGGGTGGGTCAACAGAGGTACGCTGGTGAAAACACAGTGCAAGCAAAGTGTGTGTGAACTTTGAAAAAGCCTAAGGCATAGGCCAACTTTCACAGACAGTGCATGAGATTTGTGGATTTCTGCAAGAGGTCAATGCTTTTTCTCACTTGCTGCATCTGATACGTGCTCTCAAGCCAGTGCTCATCCTGGTTATTCACAGCCTGTACGGGCAATGCAGCCCAAACCTCCCAATTCATATGATTCATTTTAAACCTATTGCTGAACCCTTCAAGTCTAACAGACTGATTGAAGGACTTACTCAGATGTACGTTGGGCAAGCCTGAAAAATACCAGAGCTGAAGAGCTAGCCCCTTGCAGGATCAAGCCCTGTATCATATTCGATCCATTCTGGCACAAGCATGGCTGACACTGTTTCAACTGCTGGCAAATAGAGGTTCACAAAAAATTAACTTCTATTTTTGTATTTCTTTAGTAACAGTTGAGTTCTAAAGCAGACTAAATATCGTTTGCTAGTTTAGATTTCCATTCTAAAGAAAACTCACCCAAATAAAAGCCATGGGAAATGGGAAGTAATGCGTGAATCCAGCTTCATCAAGGTTCATTGGTAGGCAATGTCAGGAGGCTCACAACCACGTCAGAATTAGTAGAAGGACAGAGCAGCAAGCTTAACTAAGAAACTGTTGAGATGAAGGGACAGAATAGACAGCTAAGGACTGTGACGAGGCAGAGAGGTCTTAGAGAAGGGGGATCCTGTTTATCACAAAGGCAAAAGGAAACGCATTAGGAATGCTAGAAAGCTTATTGATTTTTCAGACCTCTCCATTTCACTGCTCCAGAACGTGGAAGCATTTGGAGGCCTCCAACGTGCGGGCAGTGACCATCAGCTGCCAATGTATCCATGTGTGATTAGAGGAAGGGATAGCTGTTGATGAGTTTGAGTTTTTTACAGCAAACACAGAGAAAATTTCAGGTAAGAGGAGCATAAAGAAAATCTAAGAATGCAGCAATGGCCAGCAGTGCAGCTCTGATGATCATTAAATCAACTGGAAAGAGACCTTGCCTGTCCCTTAGAGGGAGAAGGGCTGAACCCCCCAGGGTGGAAAAGGAAGATCTGCCTCAGAGCTATCTATTACGTGTAGGCAAAAACAAAGAGACCGATCCTTTTTACGCTGCTGCAAATCAGGAATATCTTTGCTGAGTCCTGGGCAGCAGGGCAGTGGCTCTGCTGCTAAGACACTATAGTGTTTTATAAGGAGCAACTCCACAGTAAACCTCTTGTGTTGCGGCAGCAAGAAGCTGAACATAAGGTTAAAACATCATCAGTCAAAACTGCTATTCTGTCCATATTGCTCCAGTGAGTTTAAAAGCCATAGTCTTTGTACAACGTAATTTGTGGAGACAATTTTGCGTGAAGCTATAGAAAAATAAAAGAGCATTAGATATACATGTGGCACAGGAGGCTATTAGCTTTTGGATTATAATTAATTATCAAGGCTGTAGTTAACCTTTTTAGATGAATCAACATTCATGCATCCCAGACTCAGGCTGAACTCTGCTTAGGGACTGGTATACATTTCCATCTCACATCCAAGGCAAAGAGCTGAACATCTTATAAAATGAGGCCATAAATATCAAAATGAGATACTGAGCAGTTATTGGAACAAAGCAACAATCTTTTTGGCATAATGGAAGTACTTTCTCCATAAAAACTGGAAAGCTGAGACCATCTTTAGAGGGATCAGGCCTGGGGCCGAAAGCTTATTTCATTGAATAATTTTCTGATTAGTTTAACACATGCATGGAAAAAAAGACAGTGGAATATGCTTCCATTTTTCTCAATGGTTTGCTGCTTGTTTATGAGTTGAATGGCTGATACATTTTTAATCTTTTGATGAGATTGTGGAAACCAATCAGGAAAAAAAAAGGCTGATGGACAGCTGAAGAATTTTTCATTCTTTTCTTTAGGTTTTGCCACAAAGCATCAAAACTTTTGGAGATTTCTCAACAATAAAATGTAATATTTTACTTTGCTATTCTCAGGCATTAAAAGGACCAAAAGAAAAATTAAAAAAAAACCCAAACAACACAACAAACTGATATGACAGGAATTGCAGATGAAAGGCATCTTTTAAAAGCTCTGGAAATATAGCTATATGGAGGAATTTATAGTTAGGAGTGAATTAAAATTTCGGGACTCTCCATGAGCTCAGTTAAACCAAATTCTTTTTCTCATCTCCGTCTTTTATTCCTTGGTCACCTCCAGATTAACACACAAATGAAGCTAGTAGTAGACATTAGCCTAAAACTGCAGCATCTGGAGGCAAATGACAATATCTTAACCTGTTTTGGATCTGACCATTTATTTAAAGGGGAAAAAAAATATGTTTTTAGGTTTTTGCATAAAGATGAGTTTGAAACTACAACACTAAGTCAAAAACGCCCAAGCCCCGTATCATTTAAAGTGATTTTATCATGTTCTGCCCCTCCTGCCAACATGCTGCCTGCAGAGCATTTTGGCTGGGACAGGGGACTGCCTTAAACCAACTCTGTCAGCTCTGCCGCTTCACTCCCCTCTCTCAGAGCTAAGTATCTCTGAACAGTTTTGTGTCATGTAGGCATGAATTGACAGTCCCCCTACAAAAGGAGTTGCATAAGAGTCCTCGAGCCCCCGATGGATGACTCCATAGCTAATCCCCCATAGACAAGCACAACAGCAGGGGAAGACCTTGACCCTCTCACTGGCTGTCACCGATGTCGGGAGCACACTGAAAACAATTTGAAAAGTTTGTTGCAGGCAAAGCAGGTATCTTTATAGAGAGAATGTTAATGAGTAACACCGTTACTACAGGCTTCAGATAAAACAAAACAGGTTATCTGACAGAACGGAGCTTGTTTTTGTCCCTCCTCTTTTTACGCTAGCCGTTATGAGAAAACTTTCTGGTTAAGGTCTGGTCTTCCCAATCCCAGTGTTTCCACTGTAGGTTAAAAAAAACACGATCAGTGTGTAGAAACAGCTTGCGTGTTGCTCTAAACTTCCTGCACTGTTAGTGTGCCTGTAGCCATCACTCAGACTTCTTTTTCCTATGTTTAGCCGTTGGCAAAGGGTGTGGTATTTTGGTTGCAGTACCAGGCAAGCCTCTTGCTGAAGCTCCAATTGTACTGGTGTTTGTTGATTCAGCTGGTTCTCATGTGTGTCCACACAGTTTTAATGCTATTCTGCCTCTGCTCTAAGTATGCTTTTTCATTCTCCAAGACAGCTTTTCCCATGGAATTTGGTGACACTGTAATATTTAAAAGAGCAGGTGGCCTCATAATCCAGCATTTTCCCTTATCCACCTGTCCCATGTAGGTACTTCCACACAGACGGTCCCAGGCCATCTGTCCCATGCGAGTCCAATGTGCTTGGTCTGATAAACTGTGGTACTTCTTTTATACAGGAAAGCCACTGATAAAGGCATCAAGAGCTACTGTGATCAACACTGAATCGCCTGCTGTCACTGTTGATATTGGAAGCACTGTGAAAACAATCCAGAGAGCAAATGTTACCATTAGCTGCCAGGTCGCAGGTAAGAAATTACTTGTTCTCCCATGCACTTCGTCTATAAATTTCTGTAGGGTTCTTTGCTAAATCGGTGTCTCCAGGTGCAGCTGGGTGAAACTGCAAGGTTTTCCTAGGAGTCAGGCAAACTTCATTGCTTTCATTAATTCTTAGCATAGAAATTGTCCTCCTTTTGTCAATACCAACATGAAAAAGTGTAATGGCTTAAGAAAATTGGTTTGGGACAATACGACAAGCATCTTTGTTAGAGACACACAATATGACGTGTATACAATAAAACTGATATACATTCCTACCTGTTGGTGTTTGATAAGAATATACAAGCATGGACTGACTCATGTCCTCATTGATGGGGTTTTCAAAGTCCTCTCCAGGTAGTTCCTTCTTTTCCTGCCAAATTCTGGGTTTTTTTTTCAAATTAAGGGCATTTTAGAACATTTTTATTCTGATTTTTCTTTTTTCATCTGGGGAGCGCAGGAATTCAGAGGAATTCTGCTGAAACAGGGTTGCCCCCAAAATTGTTTTCCAGCCAGAGACTGAATGTCCCTCTGTCTCACAATGGCCATTTGTCCCTTTCCAAACATGACCAAAAAAGGTTGACTTTCTCTGCTTGTTGCAGTCCTACTGTTATTGGTGCAAATGGTGTTGGTATGGGGAGGAGGGGTGGAGGAAGAGACAGAGCTGGGAAATCTGTAAAGACCCAGGGCCAGCCCTTTGATTCATTACACTTTCATGCATAGTATGAGGGTTAATGGGAGGGGAAGAGATCAGCTTATAAAACACAAACTGAGCCATGTTGAGTGTTGCACAAATACCTGCAGTGGAGACTTGTATGAAGTCCTTTAGACCCTTGCTTTGGCTGCTTGTCCCTAGCAGCTACTTCAGATGGCTCTAAATAAGCATCTGCACTGCAAATATACAAATGTCCTGCTTTTTTTACGCTTGCTGCTCACTTTTAAGTACTTAGTCGTTTTCAGTTTTCATTCTTCAAGTGCTGGAAACCACACCCATATGCAAATGCTAAAGTAAAAAGACTATTCGGCTCGTTTCACTTTTTGGTCATCTGTCCTTTAGCAAAGCATGCACAATAGCCGTGCAAACACTAGGCTGGGATCCCAATTTATTAATTACCATAGGTGGGATTAATGAAAGAAAAATACAGTGCTGTTTTTCCTAGTGGTTCATGCAGGAGTAAATTCAGTAATCCTGTCACCCTCTCAACACAGGCACTAGACACTCCCTTGCAATCAGACCGATGTCCGGTGCCTTTCAAGGAAGAAGGATATGAAAGCTGTACTCTTTTTTCCCCAGGCCCCTACATGGCACAGAAAGTGTGTGAAATAGACTAAGTATTATATGAACAGAAATTATTTTGGATTTCTCTCTCTGGGTTCTCTCAGCTGCATACATAGACAGTGGTTGCTGATTTAAGAAATGCAGCCATTTCCCTTCGGTATAAAGACATCATGAGAAGAACAGGACGTGGCTATGCAAAGTTGCCATAGTTCTTATGGCATCAGAAAACTAAAGGAGGGGAGCACAGCATGGTCAGGGGCACAGATTCAGTGCCTCTTCTGAGAGGAAAATCATCTCTAGCATTTTATGAAGCCTACCTACTATGACAGTGTATGTCCACAATGGAAACTTTTAGCAGTGTCATAGCAGGATCACTGTCTTCCCTCCCAGAAGAAGGCTTTTTGCTATCTAGTAACATTACTGTGTATTGGATTCTTCTGTGATATAGAAGAAATTTGCTTAAATCATAATTTTCTTCATGTTTATCTTCTGCTACTGCCTCTGCAGAAAACGTCAACTATGTTTGACACCAGAGATTAATACTGTTGAAATTATGATAAAGTCATAAACCACAAGCTGTGATGTTACACAGGGAATAAGAGAGTGAGTAATGAGGGCAGAAATATTTTATAGGCACTAGAATCCTATTTTCATACAAATAGTGTTAATAATTCAACAGCAATTTAAAAAAAGCTACATATGGGAAAAGATCCAGGAACAGCGTGATTTCTATCAGCTGTCTCACCTATGCCTGGAAGATATGCCATCTCATAAAACCTGTCAAAGAACATGAAAATAAATATAATTTTCCATCTAATGTAAGCACTTTTTTTGTTGTTGTTTTAGCATCAGGGTTGTGATTATTCAACCTTTAATATATTTTTAATAATTCTACTTAGAACAATCAATTCTAAGAAAGAGAGTAACACACACTATTGCTTCAGTCAGCAGACATGTCGTATCCTAGTTACTTCTTCAGAGTAGATGAACTTTACAGCTACGTAGTTTGCCAAAGTTCCCCAGAAGGCATTAACAATGAAATGGCCATCAAACCATAGTAAGTTAATGTGCAATGGTTAATGCGGTAACTTCTGATAATAAAAAAGAGATTAGAGTGTGAAAATGAAGTGAACATAATTAGAAAACAAACTAACATATCCAGAAATTATGTGGAGACTTATCTAGATGAAAAACCTCTTCACAGAGGTTAATAAAGCTATAGTCTTTTTCCTTTTAGTACTCTCCCTCTAGTCATTTGAGGATGCCCTGAGCCAGCACAGCAACTGAGAGTTGTTCCAGATCAGAATTTGGTGCCTATTAATCTTGTTATTATAAGCTGTGTTGCCATCACTGTGCTGTATAGTCTGTAGTATAGGACCATGCATGTATTGGATCTTGATGTCTTGGCTCATGTAGGGACACATCTTCACTGGGAGTCATCAGAACAGCAGAATAAATATTTGTAAGAAAAATATTAAGTATGAGGATCAGTTATGACGTTTTCTAAAGCTGCTCTTGTTGTCAAGGGACAGAAACGTACACTTACTGCTGACAGGTGTTGATAAGCCTGGAGAAGGCTTCTTAAAAATGAGAGATAATGAACGAGAACATTACCAGAGCCTAGGGAGTGATTTTATATTGCTCTTTAATGTCTAATGAAAGGCATAAGCATTGTCAAAATCTGTGTTCTGAGCTGAAATCTATACGTGTTAGCTGCAAGACAAGGGAGAACAAAATCATCCTGGATGCATTAGAGTTTAATTGGCCCTGATATGAAGTATGTCAGGATGAAATTCTAATTTGGTTATATCACAAAGATGGTGTTGTGGTTTTGTTCAAGCTTGAAAATCAGCTTTATTTCACTTGACATAACTTTGCTACTTTGTCCATCGAGGTGAAAGAATATTTTTAAACATAGTTAGGTGATTGTGGTCATTCCCAGGAGTATCGGGAGTCTTGCAGATGTCTGTGACTTCCAGCTGGAGGATTTTCTCCAAGCTTCAGAAAGCCAGCAGCATTTCTGGTGTGGGCAATTTGATTGCTGTGGGCAATTTTTCTTCCAAATGGGGTGTGGGGGCAACTTGGATCACACCAGTATCTCTAGGAAGCTTTCTGTTGACTTCAGCATTTAAGTTGTGCAGATATTCATTCGGATAGCAGAAGCCTCAATGAGTCTGGCCCAAGCTGTTATTGAAAATACAGTAAGACATGAAAGGAAGAACCAGTTTTAAAAATTTAGTTCTTAGGGTGTTTCTCCATGCTATCCTTTAGTCCATAAGACTTTTAACAGAGGCACCTGCCTGCAAAGTGTCATGTATCATTAGTCACTGTTGAGTCAGAACAGGTTTAGAAGAGTGACTTAAAATAAGTTACCATCCTGCCCTGCATATCCTTCTCTCTCAGATGTGTCAACTTGGATCTTTTTCAACTCTCCTAAACGTTCCTTTCCTCTGTATTTCATCTATATGGTGGATGTTGTATTTTTCTAGTTCTTACCTTGCTTTATGACCCATATTTTTTCATTAACTACACCAGATTCTGACATGCAAGTCACTGTTTCAAGACTATTGTGGCATTGGAAACAAGTCGCCACTGCTAGATCCTTGTACTGCTGTGCTTCCTTTCCCCAGAATCTCCTGGTTTAGCAAAATTATCCTGATTGGCGTGCACAGTTCTGCTTGCTACATATCCCAGGTAACCTTTTTGTGCTGGATACATGCGCAGTGATGGAGGGACAAGCTGAAGAAGAATAGGCTTGGGTTGCTATTCACCACGTAAAGTCTTGCCTGCCCAGCAAAGTGAGTTTTGCTTCCAGCTGGCACCTCTCAGACTTTCAGTCTCTGCGATTGTTTCTGTAGGGCAAATACACTCAGCCGTCTGTCCTCTGTCATTCACCGTTACCCAACGAAACTGATTGAAATGCTCTTGCTACCCCTTGTGGCAATGCTGCGTAATGATGTGTTTGCCCATCCCTGTGCTGGCTGCCTCTTATTCCTGCCTTGAGGCTTATATCTGTCGCTAAAGGTGGGAGCACAAAGGAAAATGAAGCTGCTGCTCACTGACATATACTGCTTATCTTCCCTAAACCGAACTGTAGCAACAGCTGTACAGATTAGTTTCAAACAATCTCCTGTTAATGTGGAAACTTCACATTAAAGATAGAGGAAGAACAAACTTTGTAGAGTAGCAGTCAGAAAAAGGGTTTTGTAGAGCTGCTGGACATTTTGTAGGTACAGTGCAACTTTCCTAGACTCAACAGTAATACCTCAACAGGAAGGGGGTCTTGCTTTTAACCCCTTGTTGCTTCTGTTAGTGAAGTGTATACAAGAAGAATCTGTCTTTCTGGACTAGGATTAGCTGAGCAGCTGTCTACAAGAAGCAAACTAGTTTTGTCTTTCTGTGTTTGTTTGTTTGTTTGTTTGTTTGTTTTGAGTCATTGTCCCTTTCCCTTCTTCTTTACCCTTCTCAGCACTCCTCATCCCTTCCTCTTCTCCCACTATTTGTGCTTATCTTCCTTCATTTTTAAGAAAAGCTTGAAAGATCTACCCAATTTTAGTCTTCAAAACAAAGAAAGAAGATGAGCCCTTGTTGGAATTGGACACAGCTGTATAATTTTATAATTTTATAATCTTGTGATTGTTTACTTCTGCGGTACATTTCTTGATACTTCCATGCCTAAGTTTGGCAATAGCCATAATGTGAAAACCTGTGCACTGTAAGTAGCTTAGACTACAAGAGAGAGTGGATCATCCCTTCACTAGGGTGGCAGTGGGAGGACAAGTTCTGGGATGTGAGTGCTTTTCCATTTCAGGGACTCCAGAACTGGAAGAGTTTTCATTTTCTGTCCTTTGCTCTTCAGAGCTCAACTCTCAAACTTCCTTTCCCCGCAATGGAAACACAATAAACACGCAGGCTTGAATAAACTCAAGGGTTAGAGTTGTTTGCTATCCAGCAGTTGTCTGAGCTCCCCTGAGGACTCTGCCTGGATGCTCTGGAAAAAATCAGAGTGAGGTTTTAAGTGGTGGTCGGCCCACCCATGCCACATAGGTCAAAGAGTAGCAGCCAGATGGAGAGCTGTGCACTGGTCCTATCCCATCAGGGGGGTCAGAAACAGGCCAACAGCCCATCCTTTTAAGAAAGCTGAATTGTAGCAACACAAACAAGGGTAAGCTTTTGGAAAATAGCATCATAGACAGAATGATTAGTTCTCTGGGTGTGCCATGAAGGGTCCAGATTAGCATTTGCTATTTACCCTCAGACAAAGGTGAGAAAAACCCTGCAGTCTTTTACAGCTGGCTTCCTGCTACTTTCCGAATGTGGATGAGACTCTCTGCCCTTACAGGGCTTCAGCTTTCCTTCCTGGCTGCCAAGCTCACACATACTCGTCCCAGATGTTTTGGCAAAGTCACCAGGTGACTCTGGGAGAGGTGGGGAAAAGGCCACAATGCTTTGATGTGGATGAATAGGAAAAATCTCCCTTTCCCACTTGCATCTGCACATGCTTAGTGAGGCACCTGCAATCGGGTGGTCAGTATGAATACAGACAAACGGGTGGTCATGCTCAATGAGCATAGCCTGAGTGAGGTATTTCTGATGCCAGGACCACAGAATTGATGAACAGAGCGGGTTTTTTTTTTTTGACATGGAGGCGCAACCAGAAAGGTACTAGCAATGGGCCGAGGAACACGTTGCTGTAATATAAGGCAGGGAAGGATTTAGGTGGGCAGCAGATACTTAAGAATGACTACCCGTGTGCATGCCCTTAATCTACAATAGACACAAGGAAACTGCATGTTCATGTGTAAGAGAGGGTACCCATACAGAAGGTGCTGCAAATGGGAGAGCATGCACTCCAGCAGCTACTAGGATTAGTGATGTGCTACTCCTTACAGCCATGGGTCCACAGAGTATCATTTCCTCCCAGGCACAGCTCCATAGGTCTGTCCCATCTATAGAGTATTCCAATACCATTTCACATAAACCAATTGTTTAGTAGCCAGTAACACTAAATTACCTGATCTGGTGTGAATTTAAATCAAGGTAGAAATCCCTCTGCCAAGAAAATACTATCTACTGCAAGAACAGAGGTCTTGCCAGCTACACGTCAGAACCCAGTCCTGCAAGAGGGTACCCAACAGCGATAGCTGGACCTCAGATCCAAGCGCACTGAAGGAGGCAATTCTTCTTATAGTGGGTTATGAATCTGTAACAGTCTGTTGTCTGAAGGCTCCTGGTGAGACCAGTGAAACTGCTTTTCTGAAGATGTAAATGCTAATTGTTTGCATAATTTCAAAAATTAAATTGGATGAATTAATAGAAGAGAAATCCATGGAGGGCTCCTAACTGCACAGAAACTACTTCTGGCTCAGAAAGTTCCTGAGCTCACAGTAGTGGGGAGCTGGGAGAGGCACCAGCTTATGGCTTCTTCCAGAGGCAGGATACTAGGCTAGGTTAAGCTTTGTTCTGATCCAATAGAAGCTTGTTATTAAGAGTAATGAGTTCAGAGTTCACATGTACAATTCTGGGACACTAAAAGGGAAGACTTCAATTCTGTTTTAACTCTTCTGCTCCATCTCAGAGGGATGTAAGAAACATAAAGGCAGGCAACGTGAAAGAGTTGACTAAACACTTCTGAACTGCAAAAAATGTCACTTGGAAGTCATATTAAAGAATTGTTTTAATTATTCTATCTTAACAGTTTTGTCTGTAGGAACCATAACACTGTTTAGCAACCACTATATCTTACTTGTGTTATGTTTTGTCAATGTTTTTCCAGGTGTTCCTGAAGCAGAAGTTACTTGGTTTAAGAACAAGGTCAAGCTGTCCGCTGCTCACCATCTGCATGATGGGTTGCTGCTAATTGCAAATGTTTCTCTGTCGGATCAGGGGTTGTACTCCTGCAAGGCAGCCAATCTTCGTGGGGAGGTGACTGAAAGCTCCCAGCTGTTGATTCTTGGTAAGTCCAGGGTATTTTGCACTTGCACCAATTGTAGCTTGGCTGCTGGCACATCTAGCTTGCAGAACTAATCAGAGGATGTGGAAAGAGGGAATGGCATACAGGTAGTCCTGTTCTAAGAAAAGAATCAGTCTGCATTTTTTCTCTGGGCAGCATCGCCTGAAACAAGGTCATGGTAAAAGGAAGATGAATAAGGATAAAATGTCTAAGCACAGGGACTGCACCTCCCAGTCCTGAGATACTTGGTTTCACTCTTTCAGACTTAATAGCTAAGAAAAGCATTTATTAATCATTTCTTGAAGTGGCTCTCTTGAAATGAGAATGATGCCACTTTTTCCCTGTGAAGTGCACTGCCTCTGCTGAGCAGCCTTTCTCTACGTGGCTGTGTGATACTGACCTGTTTTCACATCCAACAGGTGCATAAACCCAGTGCGCTTTTAAAAATCACTTCCCAAGTTCAGTGAAGGGTGAAGTTTACTTTTTCTTGGGTTTCTAAACAACAGAAAGTAAGCCCAGATGGGTGACTTGAAAAGACAATGTCAGCTGTGAAGTATGGGTGGAAGAGTTACCTGTAACTGGATGTGTGGGAAAAGGGTTTCCTTTCCTAATAACTCATCTTCTATCATTCTCCATGCCTGGCAGTGGAATGATCCAGCCAGACTTCATAAGTGCTTCTGTACATTTGATAGTGAAGTGTCAAATTTTGAAACCTAGTCCCCGTTATTGGTGCAAGAGCATTAAAGTATCCATTACAGCTCTCATCTTTCATGACTAGGGTAAGCACAGGTCCCATGGATGACGCAGCTTCCAGAGGAAGTTTTAAAGTGAGATTTCTCAGTTTCACAGGCAACACTAAGCCCCCTTTATGGATGTTCACATGATTTCCCTGTGAATCCAAACTGGCTCTAGAAACTCAGTCTAAAAAAATCTGGAAAAAAAAAAATCAGCTGTGTTTCAGCCTATAAATAAAATCTCCCACATGACCTTTAAATCTTTTTCTGATCTTTATAAATGGCATAGTTTTTAAAGCTGGAAATAAAGATGGAAAGTTACTGTGAGTTATTCAAGCTGCTTATAATTTTAGGCAAATCACATTTTTTAGTTCCTTGATGGAAAGAAACAGTTCAAGCATCCGTGACTTGTACTTCGGGTGCTGAATGTGATCAGCAATAGAAAACTTTCTTAGTGCATGCCATGTTCTAATTGAAAGGGGATGAAGCCACCATTCACTTAAATCACATATCCCATCATTTCCATGACAAACAGAATTGGGAATGGTAGGCAACACAATCGATTTTTAAAATACCATTATCGTTAGTAAAGAACTAAATCCTGCAGTCCTCACCATAGACTGATCCTCTTGAGCTGTGAAATCTTAGTCCTTTGGAGCTCTGCCTAAGTATACCACAGGATTTGGCAGGGTTATAACCATATTTAATCAGGGCTTTATCCAGGTTGTAGCAGACATTAAAAAGTTTTCTACTGTCTGCCATGGACATTTGATTCAGTTTCTGTGCTGTATAAATTTGCTCTTTCCTCCAAGCTGCTGTATCTCTTGATACCATGTACCTTCGTCACATATGAAGAGGGTAAACCAGAATGCCATGGTAGCCTTCAGACAGAATTTCTTTTATTTTGTGGTCATACTGATCCAGATGTTAGTTTAATAATTTCTCTAGTGCTTTACCTAACATGAGGCAAAGCACACCTTTAGTAGTTGCCCAAAGTTCCTTTGGGAGTCCTTAGACTGCCCCTCTGAAATGATAATATTGCAACATGGCAAATAATGCAGCAATAGCTGGTGGTGGGTTTTTTGATGTCCTTGAGATGTTTTCTGCTATAGTGTTGCTCATCACTTCAGTCTCCCAATCTGTTACCAGAGCCTCCACGACCTCTTCCTTACCTAGAAGACTTGACAGCCGTGCTTTCTGGTGCTGGGACCAGCACTCGTTCAGTGCTGACCTCTCCTTCAGGAACAAAAATGACCGTCAGTCCAGGGAGTTCTGCTCTCATAGGTAAGTCAAGTGCTTTAAGATTTTTTTTAAGATTAAAAAGGGTTTAGAGTTTGGATTACAGTTACACATCCAGTTATCCAGCCATGGAGCCCTGGGACAAAAGACATCAAACTGACAGCACATTGGCAGTCATAATCACTGCCAAATTGTTCTCAGAACTCAGAAATTCACTGAAAAAAAAAAAAAAAAAAAAAAAAAAAGGAGGTCCTCTTATTAGTGTAATGCCCCAAAGCTGCATGCAGAATAAGGGCTCCATTGTGCCACACTTTAGAACACCCTGCAAGACGCAGTCCCTGCTCTGAGGGGCTGGTGATCTCATTCAATGCAAGGCATGGCTAACTGGTGTGCCAGTTGATCTAAAAGAAGGAATGATTGTGGTTCTGTTTTTCTTTTTCTTCTGCATTCGTGTACCAGTCTTTTCATATGTCTGCTATTCATATTGTATATTCTTCTTCTTCAGAGCCTTTTCTAGAGTTTTGCCTATCCCTCTAGACATGTTTTTCTCTTGCAAGGTCTCTGTTTCATTCTGTTAATTTTATTCCTCTTTATTATATCACACAACCAATGTCTGCACAAAGCCCAATTAAATGCTTTTCTTCTTTTCATCCTTTTCTGCCTTCCATGTATCTTTCTCCTCTTTACACTGCAAGTTCTGTTATACACTGTAAACTCCTTTCAGATCTGTGGCCGTGATTTGTTTGCAAAGAGAATCTCATCCTTTTCTAAAGTTCAGGGTATGCTTATTTTAAAATTTCGTTTCTCACGCTGATCTTGAGCCTCTACTAACTGTCAGGCTCAGATAGGCAAAGAGCTTCTCTAATGGTCTTGTTACTACCTTCCAAAACATTCTTTGCTTACATTTAGTAGCAATTTTAAGATTTTATTTTCACAGTGGAGGCTTTCTGTTTATGTTTTTAGTTTTGTACGGTTTACTTTTCCCCAGTGCTGACGTCTGCATACATTTGCAATGGCTGTTAGCGTGCAGCTCTGGATTACATTTCTGCTTGCACAAAAACGGCACTGAAATAGTCCTTGGTGGAGGGAATATCTGAAGGTATTTATTAGCATTGAATAAATCATTTTTAGTATGGTTTTATTGTACTCACTGTTGTGAGACTGGGTCACACTCCTGTTTCATCCATTTCCTCTCAGGTTTCCAAAAAGAGATCTTTAGTAGTTGTAGGGATTTTTTATTGTTTGAAAGCAGTGATTGAACCACAAAGGGTGTTCTGCACTGCCTATATATAACCACCTCTAAATTAAAGTCATTTGGCCATGTTGCCCTGTACCCTGCCATTCCACTTCAGAGGCATCCAAATCTTCATAGCAAAATAGCAAACCAGTTTCATTCTTGAGGTAATTCCCTCAACTTCACTGAAGTTTACTGACTTGAATTTGAGGCCTGTGTTATTAAAACCTAAGGAAACCTCCTGAGAGATTTTTTCTAATGAAAAATCAGCATGGAATGCACTATCCAATCAGTTAGAAAGTCCAGCGTGCTGCATCATGTCATATCACTGAAACAAATACACAATGCATTCAGCTTATGAGTATGTTACTTAAATACATTGTCTGTAGTTGTACCGAAGAATTTGGATTCATCCAGTACGAGAATACCCATTACTGAAAAAAAAGAAAGGACCCATCTCTCAGATATTTTTTTAATCAACATCTAGTTTACTCTGTACACTAGTGTCAGTATGGATTACAATCAAAGACTCTATGTTTACTCCCAAATTTAGTCTCCTCACAGTCTTCCAGTGCAGTGGCTAAGCTTATCATGGGCTACTGTGATACCTTCATAATCAAACTTTGCTTGAAATTTTGCTACATGGGAAAGAAAATCTGCATATGTTTCTAAGCACTAGCTGCAAACACCGATTTGGGAACAACTTGGGACCTTGTAAACCTGTGACCCGTATCTGTGTCCTGTGTCCACATCATCCCCTACAAGCTGTCTGCTAATTCTTTCTATTCTGCCATCCAGCCAATTGAATTTATTCCTTTTAGGTCTTTCATCATTGATTATGTTGGGGTCTTTGCTCTGCATGCTCTGAATGCCACATATAGGAACTTTAGGCATATAAATTACTATGTATAGGGTCCTTTGTCTGTGCTACTGCTGACAGGCACCAGCATCTCTTGGGACTCAGTTGTTTGGAAATTTAACGATATGAGGATTTGCTGAGTAGAGAAGGAAAATAGGACATCTGCAAAGGAACAGAGTGAAGTGTGAAGAAAAGAAGTAAGCTTCAGGGAAATTTTATGTTTTAATGGAGTTAAAAGACACCAAAGGTGAAAAAGTATTTTAGAAACCTGGATAAATTCAGGTGTGGGTTTGCTAAGGTTTAAGAAAACCGGGAAGCAAAACTTCTTTAAACACTGGTTCCTTGAAAAAAAAATATATTAGCACAGCAACAGAAGATTAAAGTTGCAAATGATAACTTGTTTGGAAATTAACAACTGTATAAAATATAACAACAATTAACAAGCTGAGCTAAAAGGAGAGAACGGGAGCCTCCAGATGCTATGCACTTTCTTTTACAAAGTGGAATTGTGCAATGCTTCCACTGTCATTTCAACCATTTGGAATGATGAACTTGCTCTCTGAAGTCCGCTGCTATGGGTTTCTTCTACATAAATTTCAGGGGGTTTGCAGAAAGGAAAGGTCAGGGGCCTAACACAAATATCTGGTTTGTAGGTCTTCCTTCTCATTGTTAATGGCCATTCAGCAGTCATTTGTATGCCTTCACTATAAAAGTAGAGGAAAAGATCTGTTAATGACCCATGCACTCCCAAATGGAGTCAGCAACCCTCCCATTAAGATCTAACATTAAATACCTTTCTGCATGAGTTTACAGGAACATTTTAGTCATGTGTACTTCTTAATTTTGCTTCTAAAGGACTGGGATTTCAGTTAGCTTTCTAGGCCCAACTCATCACCTGGTTAGAGAGCATGATGTAGATAGCGGCTTACACAGATCGATGCTGATCCTGCTCCTTCGCAACTGTTGGAAGTATGTGTAGAGTACTGCAGTCCTCCTCCGCCCTCGCACTCGTTGGCAGGTTCTGTAGTAGACACTTCTGTGTTATCTGCAGATCACACGTCTGAAGGACAGGACCTCCCCCAAAGCAGAAGCTGGAGCACCCACCACCTTGGGAATATTCCTGGGTTTTACAGTAGCACAAACAGACAATCAGTCATGAGCAACAGACTGTCACGCACTTTCATATGTCCTTGGTTCATGGCAGGCACAAAAGAAGACTTTATATAACACAAAACATAGAACACATAGTAAACTTCTGAAGTGACAGCAATTTATATTTCTTGGGAAAGCTTTCACATTAGACCTTAATCTTATTATAGTTTCTGTCTTTGAGACTTTTTAATTTTGAATACAGTTTTCCTGAGTGTTGTTACTGAAAGTATTATAAACAACTCTGCCCTTTTCCTCATAAAGGAATTCCTTTGTTTGTCACCTGACAGGAACTTTTGGTTTTGAACAATGTTCATGACCATTTGACTTCTATAAGCCCTGATTACTTTGTGGAATTATCTTTTTGAATTAAAGGAACATCCTAAGTTCATGTATTTTTAGTCAAGTTTCATTATCTATGCCACCAGTATCACTGATTTTTTTTTACAGAACTCCCTGGACACAATTACATTGGTCTTGAGCTTTGTAATTGTTAATTTTGGCAAAACTGAAGTTGTAGGAGCTGGTGTTCCTGAATTCTAACACTCCTGCAGAAAATGCTTTGGATCTATCAGGAATACTTGTTTTCATTTGGGTTCAAGCTTGTTGTTTCCTGTATTTGAAGACATTTTGGTAAGGAAGTCTGAGTCTCTCACAAATCCTGGTGGGAATTCACTACAATTTCTCAAATTTATTGTAACCTTATTGGAAACCTCAGCAGACTTGTCAAAAGATACAAAATATTGTGTAAAAATGTCTCCTCATCTTAGGACAGAAGAATACTCTATTTATTGCGTTTATGTTGCATAGTGAAAGCTGAAGCTTTAATGACTTTGACTTATATATGTGAATTATATTTGAGGATTTTTGCAGGAACATTGGAAGATAGGTCAGAAGTGAATACTTCTAGGAATACGGAAATGTAGAAGTACCTATAAAATGTCACAGTGAAGGAAAAAAGGTTGAAGGAGAATGTACTTTGACTGCTTGTAACAGCACAGTGTTTCTTGGCTTCTGTTGCTTTGTTTAAATATTTTGTTGCAGATGAGCTCTTTGGGTTACACAGAAAATGTCTGTGAACACTTTTGATAAGTTTTTCCCCAAAGCTTCAGGTTCACATCCCACATGTTTTTTCGGAAATCTTCATCATGTGTGATGGTTTCTGAAAACATAATGTGTACTTTAGGATATGCATATTGAAGAAAGAGGGATTGCCACATTGCACATTGTATATAATTAAATAAAGGTCTTGGACTGCATTTATGAGGCAGCCAAGGGAAGGGACAGAAGGCTCATGAATTTAAAGAGAATGCAGCACAGGCTCATGAATTTAAAGAGAAATGAGAGCATAAACAGTTAAGATAGCTAGGATCTGAAAAGAATAGAAAATTTAGCTCTCACTTGGCACAGTGCAAGACCTAAGCAACATCTTAGAAAAGAGAAGACATCCAAGAAAAATTAAATATTGAGATAATGGTAGCTGGGCTATCTGTTGTGTACAGCTGCAATGTATATTTTTAAGGCTCTCTGTATCCTGAGTGTCCACATTTTGCAGAAAAAAAAAACAAAACAGCAATCTTTTTTCGATCAAAAGAGGAAACGAAAGAGGAGTTTTTATTCTTTGGATGAAATGAACGCAATGCAAATCCTGGAGCATAATGGTTATTCTAGGGAATCTGAAGATATGAGTGAAACTGTGGGGAAAAGTCTAGGCAATTATTTGGGATCTGGTTCCCATTTCCTTTTATCTCTCAAACTACATCTTCTCCAGTTTGTTCATTGGGAACCTGCAGTCGTCCCCAGCTTAGGACACCTATCCAGTTTTGTGTGTTTAGAAAAAAGACACCATTTATAGGAGATACTGAAAATAACTGTAAAGTTAGATGATAAAGTGTACTTTTTTATGACCAGAAAGTGCAATCAATTGTAAAAACAGGAAATACCACTGCTCCATACTTATTGTGTTCTCCCTGATGACTTCCATATCAAATTTACTCACTTCACAAATCAGAACACAATATTACTAACTTCCAGCACAGCAAACACAGTCCTAGAAAGCAGAATTTTTCTGATTTTATACATTATCCCAAATGACCACAGAGTTATATCAGCTTAGCTGCCAATTTCACTGCTGCTTCAGAAGATGAAGAGCTGGACAATAAATTTCTGTTCTGCAAACACCTATGCTATATAGCAATGCAGCTGTTTTTAAAAAAAAAGTAATAACAAAAACCTTACACGCAAAAGATGCAGAGGATTCTCCTTACCAAAACCAGTATTTACTTCTCATTTTTCTTTTACTGGCAATAGTATATCCTCCTCATTTTCTAGTAGAGTCACTTAGATGCCCAGAAGAGGCCCCACAAAGCAGAATGGAAAAGTATAATTATGTCAGCCACCTTGCTTGCAATGGCCAGCCTTTTGAGTATGAATAAATTACTTATTCTGAAAGGGCCAACTGCATTAGACCCAAGGCCTGAAGTTCAAGAGGGTTTTCAGTCTTTTTTTTTTTTTTTTT
>VUYV01000018.1:804436-867891 GCA_008711295.1 Anarhynchus alexandrinus | reverse complement strand
GGCTGCCCAGGGAGGTTGTGGAGTCCCCTTCTCTGGAGATTTTCAAGACCCGCCTGGATGCAGTCCTGAGTAATGTGCTCTAGGCAATCCTGCTTTGGCAGGGGAGTTGGACTAGATGATCTCTAGAGGTCCCTTCCAACTCTGAAAATTCTGTGATTCTGTGATTCTGTGATTCAAGTCTGTGGCTAGTATTCGCCTATCTGCAGATTTAAGGGTTATCTAGATGTGGTACTAAACAGAAAAACTAGCTAGAACTTTTTGAATGTTCTGGGGTGCATTGTAGTGAGTCAAATGATGTGCTGCTGACTACTTTAGGAGAAGAAACAGACCGTATAGATAGACTGATGCTGTGGTCAGGACCAAACTCTTTCAGCAGAGCCAGAGAAGCTAGTGCTGCAATTACTTGCTATGTATTTTGCTTTTGAGCCATAACATCTGTAAACATAGAACTAACACGTGTTCAAAATCAGTGTGAAAAGCAATAAATGATCCAGGTGAACACAACTGATCTCACCAGTACAAATGTCTTGCAATGTTTGGTGATATACTCAAGATCAAGAGTATATCTTCTTGAAACACAATAAATTTTCCTTTTTTGCCTTTTGCCCTTCCTCTCTACACCATGAGCCTTCTCTAAATTTTCCTAGGTTTTGGGAGTTACTGCTGCCTTAAAGTTGGAAGTAGAAATACAAAATACAAAATCATTTACAATCTGCACAGAGTCAGCAAAGAGAAAACTCATGAGTAATTATGATTAAACCAGTGTCTGTGCTCCCCTCAGGAAACAAACAGCTGCAGAAGTTGTGCAGGAGGAGTCAAATAAAATCATGACTATCTGAGAAGTCGTTTTGCACAACATCATTTTTTCCTCCTCACTCTCTGTAGTAAATTGGACATCAAAGTATTTCTAATGCTAAAGAATATTTTCTCAGCAACTTTATTTTGCACTAGTAATACTTCCACTGTGATGAGGATAAAGCACCGGGTACATTAATGTCTGATTAACTGTGTTATTCATTCCCTTCCATTTTTGCCTCAGTGAAAATTCTGCCCTGTCACACTCTTTATGAGAATTCCCATGTAAGTGACATTTCTATAAATGTGAGAATTAAAATTAATATCAAGAGTATGCCATTGTCATTGCAATTAATTCCCCAATCAGACTCTATCACATTGATTACATTCTAAATATTGTATCAAGTTCATACAGTATTGCAGTATCTTCCTTCTACATCAGGTGACACCACAGCATTTCATCGAAATGTGTGTCTTTTCATTTGCATAGGCATACTGGGTACATTTCAGTGTGTACAGTACATGATGATACCTCTGCTTGGTTGAGCATTTTGACCACACTGATATAGCATTTGTTTTTCAGGCAATCAGACACTAGTCCTGCTGCTGCCAAGCTCTAAAAGCAGAGTCAAAAGAGCAGGGTCCTCAAGGCAATCTGCTGCCTTGGGTTTTTTACCTGCCTGCTGTTTGGTGCCATGAATGTGCTAATCTGCGAACTGCTGTAGATCAGTGGTCCAAAATGCTGCCACATAAAATAATATCACTGGCCTCTGGGGCAACATCTGTGTTATTTTGATTTTGTGGTAAGGGCTGCAGCCCTTGAACTTGTGTCTCTAAGCTTTTCCCAGATCACTGGCCTAGATTCTGTTCTAACATAGATGTAAATGATGCAGAGCTCCACTGAGGCAAGTTCTGGTGAAAAACTAGGGGTATCAAACTTGCCATGGGTATCCCAGTCTGGAGACCTGTTGTTCTGCCAGCTCCTTTGCATAAAAGATCTTTTAGCCTCTTGCACAGCTTAAGCTTTACTCCATGTGGATTCTCGAAACCTCTCCCAAACAACTAAAGCACTTTGTTAATAGGACAGAAGTTACAGCCTCTCTGGAGCAAGCAGCTCTGGCTTTCCTGCACCTTTCTGCTCTCAGCCTCCTCTGCTCTGTGTTTGTCATTTTCCTTGCTCCATAGGAAGTTTCCTGAGCTGCTGATGTCTCAGGATGTAGCAAGTTTATACCGGCTTAAGTAATACAGAAAGGCGTCTACAGCAGCACTGACCTTTGCAACTTGGGCTGGTAATCGCGTTGCACGCTAGCTCTTGCTCTGTCTTTTGCTGAACTCCTTGTGCTGAACGGTTGTTCAGTACTTGCTCCACGCGCCTCCTTTGAGTGTTATTTGTCCTGCATAAATGCGCTTGTACAGTTAAGCTGGAGCTGTAGCAATGATGGAGAAGTTTATACAGAAGGGTGCTCCTTTTCTATCCTTGTCACGCACTGACTAAACCCATCAAAGTTAGCTCAGGAGGTCATTTCAGCATGCTACATCCATTATCGTAGGCTTTGGTTTCATGATTTGCCATTGGTGATTGTTTTCAGCCCAGTCCTTATCAATAGAAGATTCTCCGTGTGTTGGATTCCCGTTGTCAGAGTTATTTTTAGAAAACAGTATTACTAACAGAGCTTGAAAATTCCCTTCCTTTTTTAATGGGCCCACCATGTGGCCGTATATTTGGGAACATTTCTTACAGCCTCTGCGGGGCAAAGAATGGGCCTAACTCAATTTTTGTTGAATACGGTGTAAATTTACAATGCTATGTAAATGATACCTAGTAACAACAACATGTGTTGTAGCATGTAGTAAGAACAACATGTGAGTAGCCAGTTTAGGTGCTTTGAGAACTGTTTAAAAACCATGTTGTACATTTAGTACAGTAAGTTTCAAGTGTTCCTTTGGAGCCATAAATAGTTATTTAAAATACCTTCCTTTTTTTTTTTTAAAATTATACTACTGTCATCAGCTGAATTGGCCTATTTCAAGAATTCCTAAATACATAGCTTTCCTTGTCTAGCATAAATTCATGTTCATTTGACATCCTTTAAACCATTAAACATAAAGGTTATACTTACATTAACATTAATTCTTTCTTTAGGGGATTTTCAGGATCACATTACCTTTTATAAGTTTTATTTCATTCGGTGTATGAAAGCACTGAGAAGTAATTTGCATAACACCCTGAGTTAGGTGTCTGTTTAAAATTACACTTTGTACTAGTTTGAAAAATCTTTCCCCATAAGACAAACTATAAAGACTTGTCTCTTAGTTTTGCCATTCAGCAAAATGGGTTTTACATAAATATGACTTTCAGGTATGATCTTACCTGCCTTCATTTGGTTTGATAGCATTTCAAAAAGCTGAATACATCCTGTCAATTTTTCTTCCTTATGTTAGATACAGGATGGAATTAAATTTAACTCCATTTTAGGTTTAACATGCATTTCTCATTGCAGTCACCTAAGAAGAAAATCAAGTATGACAGGAAACTAGGGAATTATTTCTCTGTGCCAGATTAAACTCACCTACATAGTGTGAACACAGTAGTACAGTATGAACTACAACATAGTAGTTCAGCACCAAGCTTGTATCTATTCAGATTGATCTGTGGCTTCTCCAAATTCTGTTCCAAGCATTTTGTTCTTAATTTCATCCTTAATCTTGTTTCTCTTTTGAAAGCATACTTTAATTCATTGAATGTAGAGATTACAGTGGAAATACTGCCAGGTTTCAGATCCTATAGAAGTGTTATATTTATCGCTTTAACACAGTGTATTGTGGTCTCCCACACTGTTCTGTCAGAGTTCAGTAAAATATGTACAGAATCACAGAATGATTTTTTTTAGCTTGCTTTATTTCAGTTTTAATATACTTCATAATTCTGCTGCCAAATCCCTTCTTTCCTCCTTTGCCAAGCGTTTCAGGTAGTAGTCAGCAATCACCTTTCATCTCCCGATTTTATGTTTGGATAGGTGTGTCTGTGAGGCAGGAGCATAGGCCTTCTGGTTTGTAAGTCTAGCTGAAGTTTTCTGTGAACTTTCCATGCTAGATTTGTTGGACTTTGTGATGCTCTGAAACGTGTAGTCCCTAACCAATTGGGGTGATTACTTTTTTTCAAACTCAGGCGCTTTTTTTGTTGTTGATTCAAAGTATTTTGAACTAATGCAGCACAAACATTTGCCTATTTTGCAAGGAGTGATCACTGATGAATCAAGTGGTCAAAGGAGGTAAATCTGCCCCTCTACTCCACTCTCATGAGGCCCCACCTGGAGTACTGCATCCAGCTCTGGAGTCCCCAAAATAAGAAGGACATGGACCTGCTGGAGCGTGTCCAGAGGAGGGCCATGAGGATGATCCGAGGGCTGGAGCACCTCTCCTATGAGGACAGGCTGAAAGAGTTGGGGCTGTTCAGCCTGGAGAAGAGAAGGCTCTGGGGAGATCTTATTGTGGCCTTCCAGTACCTGAAGGGGGCCTACAGGAGAGCTGGGGAAGGACTTTTTACTAGGGCATGTAGTGATAGGACGAGGGGGAATGGCTTTTAACTGGAAGAGGGCAGGTTTAGATTAAACATTAGAAAGAAATTTTTCACTTTGAGGGTGGTGAGGCACTGGAACAGGTTGCCCAGAGAAGTTGTTGAGGCCCCATCGCTGGAGGTGTTCAAGGCCAGGCTGGACGTGGCCTTGGGCAACCTGGTCTAGTGGGAGGTGTCCCTGCCTGTGGGAGGTGTCCCTGCCTATGGCAGGGGGGTTGGAACTCGATGATCTTCAAGGTCCTTTCCAACCTAAACCATTCTATGATTCTATGATTCTAATAGCAAGGCTGTAAAACTGTACTTTGAGGTACAAGCATGCAGCTGAACATTAGTACCAATGGATCCAAACTGCATACCACGGTGTGTGGTTTCTACCCAGGCTATGGGACCCAGACCTATCTCTTAAATAGGAAATCATTTCCAAAGATGAAAGTGTTGACCTGAGACTAAGAAGGCAAGAGTTTGATTTTCAGCTTCATTGCTGGCACGTGGCTTGGCATCAGGTAAGACAGCATGCACCTTCTTATGCCGTGGTTAGCTGCCGAGAGAGTGGAAAAGGTGAGCTTACCTCCTGTGGCACAGCAGCTTCAGGGCTGCAGTTGGAAAACTCAGTGGTTTGTTGGGCTCAGAGTGTAGAACTATTTTGTTTAAAGATATCTGAAAGAAACTGCCTCATCTTGACCTGAAGTGTTCATTCAGATTCTGCCTTTACTAAATATTAGACATATTGCCTGGGATTAATCAGCAGGTCAATAGTAAATTAGAGAGCTATTTGTCAGACAAATATGAATGCATGAAAATAATCTATAATTTAAGAATAGATATCTTTTTTAAAGGAATTGCTGTATTTTTTTTCTACGTGTATTACAAACTGTATTTAGTACTTGCAAAATTTGTTAGACGTTTTCACCATTGCTTCCCATACAGTTCTACTGATTTAAGGTATCAGGCCACTAAGGAAAAGAATCCTAAAATCAACAGCCTTTGCACTTGTTTTTTTCTGTCATTCAAGTCTGCAAGTGAAAGAGTGATGCATGCTTCACAGTTTGTTCTCTTAGCATTAGCACAGTAGCCCAGAGTCTTTCTGCAGCTACAGTCATACAGAAAGTGTTGGAGAGGTATACTGGGGAGCTGAATTTGGCCTGCACTGCACATTTATTCTTTCCTCTCAAGAAATTATTAGAATTGTTGTGAAACATTGGTCTTCCTTTTCCAAGTACCACCTTGTTACCCTTAAAATATTAACACTTTCCCTACGAAAAGATGTAATTTGTATTAGATTTTTGTTTGTCACTCCAGCTT
Organism: Anarhynchus alexandrinus; assembly: GCA_008711295.1. NCBI lineage: Eukaryota > Metazoa > Chordata > Aves > Charadriiformes > Charadriidae > Anarhynchus > Anarhynchus alexandrinus. The sequence continues at coordinate 862,217 of VUYV01000018.1, read as the reverse complement.
TTGCACATCCGTGACTCATCCTGGCTTTGAATGAATTCAGAATCACAGTAGACTTTGCAAGGGAGGCTGAAGGCAGTATTTTCTTTCTCTACTTAAAGGACTGAAGGAGAAGGGTCCTCTCATGCCAGAGCTTTCACTGCTCAGAAACAGTCAGAAAAAAAGTGTTCCCTCCTTGCCTTCCCAAGGGTTCTGATGCACTAAAGCTCTGCTGTCTGGAAACAAAACCAGTTTTTCCTTCTCACGCGTTATAGTTACAGGTGTTGAGCTTTGGAAGGATAAAGCAATGTCCACAGGGATGGGAGGAAATAGAGAATAGGTGTTGGTAATCTGCATTAAATGCTATTAAAATTATTCCTGGGAGATGAGAAGGGGATATTAATGGAATATGGTTTTTTCATTGTACTCTGGTTCTCACTTAATATGCATAAAACATTATCCCACAGTTTATGCATCCATACATGTGGGAAACATATAGGAAATGTCACTTGTGAAATGTGATTGATGCTTGTTCTGCATACACAAATGAGGAGTATCCATTACATGAGTCTCATAAGTGTTAGAAAAGATTTATTTTTAAATGTTAAAAAAAGTAATAATTACTCACTGGTAGAACATACCTAGGGAGTAGCGTTTGGGGTTTCCCCCTCACATTATTGACTACGGGCTGTTCCTTTAGCTAATGTTTTATATATAAAATTTGGAAGAAGAAGTTATGCGTAAGGCAAGTAAAATAGTCGGTACTAGGAATAATACGTTGTTTTGCCTGACAATAAATTTTTTAAAGAAAAACAGGCACAAACTAGGACCATTTGCACACTGAAGGCAATTTCGNTTAAAGAAAAACAGGCACAAACTAGGACCACTGAAGTCAATTTCAGTTCCTCTGCGTTTAACATCAAGCTGACCTTTATGCTTTCTTCATTTATCCTGGGCAGACTGTTTGTAAATGCAAACAGTAAAACCCAGCTCACAGCGTGCCTTTGTCAGTTGTCACAGCTATATCATGACCTGTGGAAATCCATGCAATTATCTTAAAGGACAAGCAAACTATAAAAAATTAGAATACTGTAGGCAAAAGTCATACAGCCACTTACTGTTAAGTTTGTCAATTTCCTGTATATTCCATTGTTTTCCATTGGTTTTAACTTAGGCAGCCTTAAACCTGTGAGGCTGAAATCTTTCACAGCACTCATTTACCTGAGAATGAGTATCTTGGAAACTGCGTGAGTCGTTTTCCAGCACAACAGTAGGAAAAAACATCTCAGTACTCAGGACAAACGGAATAATGTAAAATGAAGCATAGCAGGAATCAATAGAGAGATTACAAAAACAGGAAAAAGGACTGAGCAGCAAAGCAAGCTCTGTCTTTGTGGTCAGGAATTGAGTGTTGGGGAGAGAACAAGCAAGGGCAAAACTGCATTGGACCTTGTTGAAGAAATTAAAACGAAAAGCAAAGACTTTTTAACCTTATGAGTGGAAAAAAGGAAGAGGGGAGACCCCTCTGAGCCGTGTGCACTCTTTCATTCTGCCATTTTCTTCCCTTTTTTCCTTCTTTTTCAATATTTAGCTGCATTAACTAGTTCTTTGCCAGTGAAACATTGTCGTTGCGACTGCAGAACCTACTGTGTGCGTCACTCACATTCCGCCGGGGAGTCCTGGCTCTCTCTAGTACCTATTTCACACAGAGTGGACCAGCCCCGAGGGGCAGCTTTATCCAGCCCTCACCCTTCCCCACCGTGGATGCCAGCAAGGCTTGCCGGCAGCAGGGGACACAGCAAAGACCCATGTAGTCACTGCGCCAGTGAGAGGCCCAGTATTTATCCTCCCAAGTGGCAGATGGGGTCTCCCCAGTGCCTGGATCTGCCTCTCAGCATGAAAATGGCTGGGATATGCCATTTATGCCACTTATGCCATAAGTCACTACTGGCTTCTTCCATCTTTTATGAGTTCTTCTGCTTTGTATGGGCAAGAAAGCTTCAATTCTCAGGGGCAAGGCAGCATCTTCTGCCACAGGAATAGAGCAATTGGAGGTATGACTAGTGGCCAAAGGGAGAGAAGTAAAGATTACAGTAGCCCAGTCCCCAGTGTTAGTTTAGGGGTGTGACTAAAGTCAAAAGCAGCTCAGCAAGGATTCCTAAACAAAGTAATGTACTCCTAAAGTCTCAAGGATTTGGTCTTGACAATGGCTGTCAAGACCGAAATGGTATTTTTTATTCTTGCAGTGCTAGGCACCTCAGTAAGGTGTAGGTACATTCTTAAGGAAAAAATGTATATTTAAATAAAATCTTGATTGCAGCAACTATAAGTCATCTTATCTCTCTCGTAGGAACAGTACTTGGTCAGTATATGTTAGCTGAAGATCTCAGGTGGACAGACAAGAATGAAAGGAAGAACAGTAACAAAAATGTTATGTTGTAGTGTCTATTCGGTGTGTGATGCAGATACAAATGTATCATATTCACAGTCTTGTTTGTCTCAGTGAATAGTAAATACTAAGCAAATGACATGGAGATAACAATGAAGAAATATCAGCTGATGGAATTACCCCTTAATCTTAGAACAGTCTTCCATCTTTTAGTATTTTAATTTTGTACTCTTCCTTTTCTTATCCGATTCCTTTTGAACAGTGCTAGTGTGAATATTCATGTATATATGTTATGTTTGTTTATATAGTACACTTCTTTCTAAGGGGAGTTTGTATACAATAAAATCATTCATTACAAACGTATGCTAATATAAACAGAACAGTATAAAGCTGCAGTATAACAAAACAGAGATCGGTATAGATTGCATTCACAGTGACTTATCCAGACCTGTCGTGTACCGGTGAGATGTGTGGAAATGCAGGAATAGCCTAAGCCATAAGCAGTCCAAGTAATGTACATAATCCCTTGAGTGTGGCTTTTCTGGCCCCCCATCCCTGCAATTGTTGTGGATGGGTTGCCCCACGGAAATTGCCTAGTTCTTTGTTTTTCCCCAGGAAATACGTAAGGCAACTTAGCTGTCTTTCCCAGCATATGCAGGTCTCGCAAATCTTCTGCAATTCATCCTGAAACTGGCAAAGTGTACTGCCGGTATGAAGACCACTGGAAATAGTATCTTTCCAATACTCTCCCTTAGCTCAACAGGCAAAGAACTCACTGAACGTCAGCTGTGCTGATGATCCATAGGCTCACCCATTCAGTGCTTCAGAACAGCATGTGTTTTTCAGTTCCTGGTTTTAGTTGGTTGTTGCTTGGAGAATTGCCCGTTCCTGTGACAAAAAAAAAACCTCTAAAGGCCCAATTGTATCTCTCTGTTTTTTCAATAGTTATTTGTGTAACAAAAATTATGTGTAACAGAAACTTCTGATTTTTAACATAAAAAAATTAAGATTAAAAAAATTAATATAAAAAAAGAGGAAGGTGGCCCTGTGGTTTAAATAGGAGGTTTGGAGACCAACTTCTGTTTGTATTGCTCATTCAAGCATGCTCCTTAAGCTTATGCTAGGTGTGTAACCTCTCTATCCCACTTTTCTCAATACGAAAATGAGAATGATCCAAAATAATCAGAACCTTAGACAGCTTGATGTAAATATTTCCAAACTGATCTAAGATTTTCATTTGGCGGATTAGCTGGATTTTGGGTAATTTTTTTTTCAGTTGATGAGAAGTTATTCATGACCACAGTATTCCTATTTTTTATTATGAGTAAACGAAGAGAAAACGGGATGGAATTGACTTTTTCCCGTAATTTTGACCACTTCAAGTCGTGTAATTTTGCAGCAAGTTCAGTACTCAGCAGGTTTGTTTCACATCCCTGTTTTTCAGGTTGTGCTGTGGGTGGTCATCCAACCCCAAACATCACCTGGCTTTACTCTGGTGAGCCTCTCAGTCTGCGGCATCGCCTTCTGGCAGCGAACCGGATTCTTCAGATACTCAACGTCAGTGATGCTCCTGATGGTGAATTCAGCTGCCTTGCCCAGAACGAGGCTGGCTCGCTCACACAAAAAACGTCCCTGGCTATACAAGGTAACTTTCCAGTTTCAGTCCTGCTGCCCTGTGAAGCTGTTCCCGTGGACTTCCCTGCACCGCCTTTCTCATCCTGGATTTCTCCTCTATGAAGCCAGGACTGACATGTGCAGCAGAAAATAGATGTTTTGATGTTTTAGGGCCATGGATATAGATTTGCAGGACTACCAGGTACCTTGCAATGTCTTAGGTTTTACTTTACCAAAATGACACCTGATATTTCTGGCCTGTTGAGCCTAAACCACACCTTACTGATTCAAGCTATACTTATGCTTGTTGAGTCTGGATAATTTTCTTGTCCAGAAATTCAAGACAGAAGTGTCACACTTTGAACCACTAAAATTAGAAGCCCCTCTGTTAATCTGCTAAAGTCAGTGTTTCACAGTCTCTTCTTGCTTGAAAACCCTTCACTTGTAAAAATGCTGCAACTGTTATATTTACCCTAGAAATAAGCTGAAGGTGATAAAGCCACAGAGAACAGAGCAGTGTGGGTGGGTTGGAACAGAATATGCAGCTTTCATTGTTCCAGTTGTCAGGGACGGAGTGGAGAAGAATTTAACTTTTCCTTAAATTTTGCCGTAAAATTTTAAGTGTGTTGCAACTCCCCCATTCATCTTCAGGATGGATAATCTGTATGATCTGCCTGGTGAGAAACACACTGTTGTAGGATCATAGAATCATAGATACTGGTGGTAATTGCAGCTAACCACATCTCTAAATCGCACCCCTTTAAAAATATAGATGCGATTTCCTGCACCGCTGGCATCTGCCTTCACTTAACTGCTCTACCATGTCATTCACTTTCCATGCCCGATGCTTCTAAGCACCAAAAAATTGGATTTGTTGCACCAAAAAATTGGATTTGTTACACCAAAGACAGTCAGCGGTTTACATCATCTGAAATCCTGTTCCTTTTGTGTTCATTGCCTGGTGCCTTGTAGACATAGGTAGCTCCCCTTCACATGAGACACCGCATCCAAATATTTCATCCTGGAGAAGATCTCTGACTCCTTCTTTTCTATGGGTCTCCTGTTGGTGGTTTTTGAGTGTTAACATGTCTCTTCCACACTTTTTGGCAGAATTCCGGTGGTCAGTGGACAAGCTGATGGCTTGTTCAACTTCCTGCGGCCACAAAGGGGTGCAGCTGCCTCAGCTGAGGTGCTTACTGGATGGGGCCGAAGTCAACATATCCCACTGCAAAGAGAAGCCCAAACCAGCCCTGCAGCCCATTGCGTGCAACAGGAGAGACTGCCCTTCACGGTTCGTCTGTCTCACGTTAAAATGTCATACATACTTTTAAGACGTGCTTGAAGAGTTCTTTGCGCTGGACATCATGCCATTGCAGCTTCTCTGGTGCCTGTCTGGAGAAAAGTCATGGCTAAAAGGGGATTTATGAGTGCTTAACCTAGGCAGTTGGGAATTTGTAGCAAAATTTGTGGAAAACGTTGACAATATACTTTCTGGTAGAAAGAGAGCGTACTCCTTCAGTATTTAGGTTAGAAAATAATAGAGAGGCTATTGCCTGCTCTTTATTAGCAAAGTTCACAGCTTGAGTTGTCTTGGGTGATTCCAGCCTCACCTTATGTTGGATGCAAATATCATGCCTCGTGTGAGGTCTGTACATTCAGGAGTTTCATCACCTAAGAACTGTAGGGTCATATCTTTTTTTGTGTTCCACATGGCTTCATAGCAGTTTATCCCAACAATATAACAGACAAGAAGCTAGGTTTAGCAGCTGTTTGGGGGTTTTATTGTGAGTTCCCGTGTTGCCTGAACATCAACGAGGGCAGGACTGTAGCTGCAGCTGCAAAGAATTCCCCCAGCAGAGTGGAAATGTCTTTTGTAAAATGGGCACATCCCATTAGATCTGGTGGGCATGAAGGGGGGTCAGACTGAGTTCTGCCTCCTTTTGGAGATTGCTAGCTTGTGGTTTACTTGGGACTGTAGCTCTCTGCCCCTGTAATCCCCTGTTTTCCAGTTACTGTTCAACACAGCGGAGCCAGGACAGCTTGAAAGACTTCTGACTACATTTAAGCCTGCCTCTGCTGCTTCCTCCCCACACAAAACACTTCCCTTCTTTGATACTCTTTGGTGCAAAGAAGAATACATCCTGAGTGCCCATCCAGAGAGTCAGTGCAGTGTTATACTCCCCCCATGTTAAAATTGTCCTCCTTCTGCAATTGAGTGGCCCCTTAGCTGAGACGTGTAAACTTGCTTTTCCTTATTTTTCTGAGTTTTTACTCTCTCCTCTCCTTTATTTCCACTGTGGACACAGTGTGTTTCAGTACACAAGCACTTAAAAGTAGTCAGGATCTCAAGAGAAATTTAGTACAACTTCTCTCATTCAACAGTGATTTGGGACTTGTATTAAAAAAGTCTAAGTCTAAGCTGAGGCAAGGAGAGGTGCTAAGCGACCTGATGAGAAGTAAGCAGCCAAATTTACCGCCGTTGCTGTGTCTTGGGTATATGGCATGGTTCTGTTTAATTACCTTTTAAAATATATTCCTACCCCTCTTTGCAGGCAAATGTTTTCTGAGTTGCCAGCTGAGTCATAAGAACGAAACCAAAAGAGATTTGTTGAAATATGAAACACGCTCATTAGCAGCAGTTTTCCTTGGTGATGGCAGTAAATTCTGTGGGAATGTTTTATGTCTTTTTATACCTTCCCTGAACTGTAACGCAACCCACAATCCTCCCTTAGCTCCCGAGAAAGTGCTGAGATGTAAGCTTGGAAATAAAAGTTGATTTAAATGCAGAGCAGAGCTTTACGAGGGCTGCGGAAACTTCAGATTCAACCTCACCAAACTGCATGAAAAAAAGTTGCAGTGTTTTTGTTTTCTGTGTTGGGAGTTTATTTGTTCATATACTTGTTTCTGTACCACGGGAGTTAATCACCCGCAGAAGACAGAACGAGCAATGGATGCCTCTCCATGGGACTGGAGAATGCTCATTGCCTATTTTGTAAAGTAATCATAAACACTGCTGATGAGAGATGTGATAGGCACTGTTTGCCTCCCAGTAACACACAAATCCTGCCGAGTATCCTGAAACTTAATGAAGCAAACTGCTGTGGGTTCAGAGCCTCAGCCTCAACTGGTGAATGCATGGCCTGAGCTCAAGAGGAAAGAAGAAAGGTGTCCTTTGTCCTGGGCTGTCTATGCACTGGCCCCATCCCTGAGCAACCTGAAGGCTTTTCTGGATTATCCCGGCTGTCAGGGGCGTAACAGAGCGGGCAGACACCAGCAGGACCCAGCAGATTTTGGCTATTCTGTCAGCAGCAAGTTCCAAGTGGCCTGTGACCTACTCCAGCCACTTTAGGCAGATAGTTTTCCCTACTAAGGGGCATAAACGGGCTGGTCATTGCTGACATTGTGACTGTAACCTGTGATCGAGGCCCCTGTGGCACACAGTGGTGTGCCATGCCTGACCCCTGTGCCTGGGCTAGAAATATTTGCGAAGCCTTTAAAAAACAGCCTTAAAGGCTAGAAAATGAATTCTGGGGCCAAAGAACCTCGAGAAAGATAAGTAAAAAAAATGTGCTCTTTTCTCAACTGTCATCTTCTGAGCAGTTTTCAGTGGCTACTATGGGAGGCTGGGGCACTCAGCACCTTCCAGGATTGCACCCTAAATAAATGAAGCCATTATTGCCTTTCTTTGGTCCAATACATAAAGACCTGTTGACACCAATGATCCTGCAGATGGTGGCACGTACCAGCTCCCTGACCTGTTTGCCTTTCTCTCACAGATGGATGGTAACATCGTGGTCTCCTTGCACGCGGAGCTGCGGTGGAGGCATCCAGACGCGGCGAGTGACATGTCAGCGCCTGACAGCAAAAGGCAGCTCTGTCCCAATGTCGAACGAGGCTTGTGCCCAAGTGTCCAAGCGCCCTGTGGACACACAGAACTGTAACAGGCAGCCCTGTGTTGAGTGGGTGACCTCCTCCTGGGGCCAGGTAAGGGACAAGCCAGCAGTACAAGGACAGGCTCATAGTGTGGGCTAGAAAAAAGTCACAGAAAATGAGAGGAGTGGGTTTGCACCCTGGTATCTTTAGGTTATGATCTGCGGGCTTTTGAGGAGGCAACTAATTTGATTAGCTCTTTCAACTCCATGTTTGATACACTGCATGCTTGAATTTCTGTAGCTTCCCACAGTCCCTAGAAATGCTGCTTGTGAACAGGACTTTTACTGCAGACCCCCGTATCGTCCCCAGTGGAAAGGTCTGCAGCTCCTCTTTATAGTGACAGGTGGCACATCTGGGAAGTAGCCTTCTCCAAGTCTTAATTCCCCTAACCACCCAGTGAATGTGTTTCAGTTTTGGCTCTCAGGAGTCAGGACTGATGATTGTGATAGGTTTGGGGCTGGGGGGGGCTGTACAATAACCCAGTTTTACAAAGTTGATGGTGTCACGTGAGAATGCTGAAAAGTGGGACCTTCCTTGATTTTGCTTCGTGACGAAAAGCAAAATGAAGGGCTAAAAGCATTTTCAGACTCCTTCATGCTGTTTTGCAGATCTTCAAATTCTCTCCTTGCAGCTTCATACAATGATCAGATGTTAAAAAGCTTCATTCCATAAATATCAAATGTTCCAAGTATTTGGAGTTAAATCACTTTATTGTGGGAATCCACAGAAGAGTTTTGTCTTTGTGTCTCTGTAAGCGATGAGATTTCCTGAAAAGACACTTGGCAATATGTAGTCAACTATAACCTGGGACCAGTCGTACTATGTGCTTCCTCTCTTTTCTCTCCACTCCAGCTTGGCTGAGCTATATGTGAAGGTTGATGAGTCCACTACAGGCCAGACTTAGGGGTAGAAACTCACAGATTTTAGCCCAAAGATCTCCAGAGTGGTGGTTCACATGGGGGTATAGCACTCCAGGGTGAATGAGAGACGACAGGGTTAAAACCACAGAAGCCAGTTTTGCCAGAGGTTAAAGCCAGGTACCAATACTACTTTAACATCACTTTTGGTGAAATAAACATTTTCAAAGGGAAAAAGAAAAAGCAGTTTGCAAAACCAAAGTACTTATACATCTAATTGAAATGATGAGTCAGGTAAAGGCGTAGAAGTGAGGCTTGTTACCATGCAAGAAGAGGCTAAGAAAATAATTACCTAGAGTAATAACTACCAGTCTTGACGTATAGTAAGCTATCATGAAATATTTTGCCTCCTTTTCTCATTAGAATGTGGTAAGTCAGATTGAAAAAAATGGCAAATGCTATCTCATTGTATTAGAGGTTAGAGTAATACAATAGTTTGTTATTAATAACCACATACATTCTGTATTTGCTGGGGATAATTTGCAAAATGCATTGCACTGCATCAGTTTTTTTCACAATGTTGGTAGTAAAAGGTGTCTTCAGCTACTAGAACTTGTTATTGTTCACTACTTGAAAACAACTTCATTTAACTCTTGCCTTTGTATTTTGGAAATTTCTCTCATGAAAGGTCATTGAGTTATTGTATTACATTTATGAGTAAAGCTTAGAATTATTCTTTTATATGAAAGAAGCAGATTTTCACTCCCTGTGGGATTCCAGCTAAGGACTGGATTATCCTTGCAAAAAGCCAATTACCTCATCCTTATTTTGTAGATCGTTATGGGCTATATTGTTCCCCATGACATCATACCCAGCTGAGACAATCAAAGAGGTCTGAATTAATTTGTTAGACTTAACCTCTGTGCATTATAATATAATATTACTTCTACCTGGCTTAAAAAAAAAAAAAAAATCAAGTCCCACATGATTCTGTACAGCTCAGTCTCCAAGCCAGAAGACTGTTATCTAATTACAGTCGGGTACATATCACTGGCTCAGTGGATCAGTGACTTCCTCAGTAGTATCATGGGGTATCAGGTCCCTGTTGCCCAGGTGTAGTGACCAAATTTCCCAACTCACAGAGAAAATAAACGGACTACCTACTCTACCCCTACCTCCAGAATGAACTCCATTCCTTCCTTTAACGTTAGTGGCATTTTGATGTCCTCTATGTAATTCCATAGTGGCTTAAAACTAGTGACTTGGGCTTGCTGGTGTTGAGGACTGCTCGCCCCTGCAGATATCCCAGAAGTGCTCCACATACTTCAACGAACAACATTTCCATCCGCCTTGCTCAATGAGGGGATTGACGGGGAGCAACTGGGAAGCTGGCAGTGACTGTTTCTCTCTCCCCGTTGTCAGGGAGGGAAGAAATAGCAGCGGGAAGGGAGCATTATGTGAGGAGTGCATGGTAGTGTGAAATAGGACTCCTACTGAAGGGGGCGTGGAGGGAGCAGAGGGATCGACCAGCAGCCCTCCCCTGGCAAAAATTCCTCCCTTACACTAAGGTCCCTTTCTTCAACCCTCAGTCTGTTCCTGAGTATAATTTCCAGATATTTAGAAAAACCAAATGTTTCCTAACAGTTGATATAATTTTAAAAGAACAAAAATATGTGCTTCATACCTGTAGCTAATTATGATATAATTGAAGGAGAGGATTAGAAGAGTTAAACAGTAAGCATGTGATTGGTAAGTTTGAATAGGTTAGGAACACCTCAGTACTGGAGCAAGCTTGCAGATCTGCTGTGCTTGTCACGCTTGCTGCTTTTTGTTTATTGTCCTGCAATGCTTTTAAATTATTAAATGGAGTGAAATATGCTCTTGGTTCAATGTGTTCTTGGTTATTAACTATTTGCCCATAAATTTTGATAGAACAAGCTGCAAAATGCACAGTAAAAGGAATGTATTCAGATTTCCTGTATGGATCATAGGCTTTTGGCTAATGACATCAGAGCACTTTATTTGCCTTAACAGATGTATTTAAGATTGAACTATTGAAGAGGAGAGGTAATGAATCTACAGAGCAGATACAGAAATGCAGTTTTAATGCTGCTGGAGGAGAGTGAGGTAGGGCAGAAGATGACTGCGTGCTTAGCCTTCAAAGCCCACGGATCTGCAGGAAGTGCTCAAAAGCCCAACAGTCACTGCACGGCAGTATGCACTTTATTTCACCAGCGGTCTTGTGGAAGGGGAACGTGTCCTGCCTTTTACCTCCCTTAGGTGATTTTTCTGTGTTCACAGTGCAACGGGCCTTGCATTGGACCACGACTGGCTGTACAGCACAGACAGATATTTTGCCAGACCAAAGATGGGACTTCTGTGTCATCAGATCAATGCAGTGCCTTACCAAGGTAGGGCAGGAATCTCTTATGCCTGAAACCACTACCCTTTGTAGAGATGCTGAATGGACCAGTGTCTTAACTGACAACTTTTAGGTTTCCCCTATGTAACAAAGAGGTCATGCTGCAACCTATACTGTTATGTGGTACAAATCTCACCAGGCTTAAGCCCAGCATTCACTGTTTGTTCTTATGAGCCCCACAAAAAAAAACACTATCTGGCCAACAACTGGAAAGTCTTCTAGGCATGCCAAATCCTGAACAAAAGGCTGTGCTTTCTCTTCTTAAGCTGCCAGTCTCCTTCTCCCTTATTTAAACACAGGCTCTAACTGGGGAAAAAAGGTACTCCGCAGCTTTTGTTTTCCTGCAGATAAATTCCACTGTCAACATTGTAAAGACATATTTTCTTTACATGAGACTTAGGTATGTAAATCATGCCTGATCATGACTGAAAATTAATATAATTGGCTCTTTGGCTCCCACTCATGTATCTTCATTATCTGTGCGAAAAATAGGTGGGAACCAAGTGTGCCTATGCACCTTCTGTGAGACTGTCCTGAAGGGAAAAGGACGGTTTCAGAGAATCGTTTTTGTCCCCACTGGCTGTAAAGCCATAAAAAAGTGGCAGAGCCCTGCTGGGTTTTACAGAACACCACTTCACTCATTGCATCTTTTCCGTGGACCTCTGTCTTGGCACTTCATGGAGGGGACATTTTGGTCAAATTCTCAAATAGTTCAAATGGTCGTTTAGCTCCAGTAATGCTATACTGCTGGGCACCCGGTGAGGACCGCTGGTCCTGAGTGCAGTTACAGACTGCCTTTCAGTGCACTGGAATTACCCCCACCATGGAGTTACCATTGAAGACCCAACCCATACAGTGCTCTGAGCGAATTATGTCTGGGATATGCAAGGCTTGCTGTCCCCAGAGCTTTCATGACACCCGGAGCAACGTGTTCTTGCTCCCTGGGCAGCGTGGTGATGGGTCACACCTCCCTTCCTCCTTCCCGCAGGCCTTTGAGCACCCAGAACTGCTGGACCGATGTCTGCGGCGTTCACTGGAGAGTCAGCCTGTGGACCGTCTGCACGGCTACGTGTGGAAACTATGGCTTCCAGTCCCGGCGCGTGGACTGCGTGCACGTCCGTACCAACAAACCCGTGCTGGAGCATCACTGCTCCTGGAGGCCGCGGCCAGTGAACTGGCAGCGCTGCAACATCACGCCCTGTGAGAACGGTACGTTGCTGAGAGGAGGGGAGGCAGCGCGGCGCCGGGGGGAGGAAAGAAGGCAGAGCCGTCTCTCAGAAATGCAACACTGGACCTTGCAGCTGGGCGTCCAGGGGAACCTCCAGCCTGAGCATGTGCAAAATGCAGTGTCCAAAACTCAGCGCCCCAGGGAGGATGGTGCCCATTGCGGTTTGTTGCCGATCGTGTTAGCTCTGGGATTGTGTCCCCTTGCTAATAGCATGTGAAATGGCTGATGCAGTCTCAATTTCCATTAATGGTACAGACAGAAAAACACGAATCACAGGCTGCTGGCTATAGTTAAAATACAGTAAGTCTAAATCCAGTGGGTAGGTTGATGATGGGAATTCCTGGAGTGGAGGCTGCTTGCTTTCAGGTGACAAGCAACTCATTGGGCCTGCCAAGGGACTAGAAAAATTACAAATATTAAAAAAAAAAACACAAGCAAACAAACAAAAAAACCCAGATGATGTGCCTCTTTGGAAATGGTGCCCCACTATGGCAATGTCTGCTTGGGAAACACCAGGCAGCACAAGTTTAAATCACTACCTTTTCACTGGCCCCAGCTCCCACTTCACATGCTGGTTTTGATGGGCACATCCCATCCCCTAGCATGCAAGCCAGTTGCTGTGCGGTCACAGAAGCAGCAGCAGAATCTGCCTGCACTTGCCTACAGCCACACCAGCTCTGACACTCCCTCTCTGTAGAGGCAAAGCAGACTCCATGGGTCCAAACCACTGAGCTGAGTTTGCAGTGCTCTAATGGAAGTGGAAGAGCTGAGGGAGCTTACAAGTACCAAGCAAAACCTTTGCTGTCCCTCCAGCCTCTGCCTGCTATATAGAAATGTCCCACATCTACACAGCAGTGAAGTTATTTGGCACAGACATTACTGGAGAGGGCTGTACAACTGCTCTTTGATGATTGCCTTTCCAACCTTAGCATGGAAAGTTGGAGTCCCTCAGGCAACAGCACACCCAAGGTCTAGTAGCGATACTGGAGAGTTTTCCAATCTGGAGTTCAAAAACAGGAGGCTGCGGGCCTTAAAAACTGTCCAAACGATAGCAGGACCTAAGTCCTAGGGGAGTTCAGAAAGTGGCTTAAGGTCTTCACCCTGGGCTGTGTTCTGCAACACACACGTGAAAAGCACAGCACAACACCCGGGCAGCTGGGGGGGCACTCCCGCACACTGTCTTTCAAATGCAAAAAGTTGGCCAAAGCACCTTTGAGATACTCTGTTGAAATAAGTTTCCAGTTTTCCTACTTAATATTTGGTTTAACAACTGTTATGAAACTCCATGAGCATCCCTAAAATGCTGGTAGATGACAAACTGCCAGAGTGTTGGAGCAGCCTCAGAAGCCCTTTTCCCAGGCTCTGAAAGCAAAGGCTGCCCACCACGTTCTTCTTTGAGCCTTTGGCTGCTTAAGTCCTCGCTCCATCTTTGCAGCAAGGCAAGCTTGTGCTCATAGTGAGACCTCCCAACACAAAGCTGTCTTGGTCCCCCTCTCGGCCAACCCATGAAGTGTTCTCAGGTAAGAAATCCTTCTTTCATTGTTTCATTACCATTTCTCCTTTTTGTTTCCCCTTCGGCAGTGGAGTGCAGAGACACCACAAGATACTGTGAGAAAGTGAAGCAGCTCAAACTCTGCCAGCTCACCCAGTTCAAGTCACGCTGCTGTGGGACTTGTGGAAAGGCTTGAAGACAAGAGCAATGAAAATGGAGGAGGAACAAGGGGATCACAGCCTTTGCTTCACTGAGGCAAGGACTTTTACAGAAAATACAAATGGAATGGAATTCTTTTTTTCATTTTATTTATTTATTTCCCTTTGGAAAAAAAAAAAAAGAAAACCTTTTACCAAATCATTGTTGTAAAGGGACTTGACAAGTTTTCCCTTCTGTGAATCTGGGAGACAGAATGCAGCAAAACACGGTCATGAGGGTAGACCACAGGGTCAGTGAGCCCCATGCCACCAGCAATGGGCCTGAGAGGAGTAGGGCTGCCCCATAATCCATGTACCTGCCTGAGGATACACCAGGAGACAGATGGGAAAGTGGATCAGAGTAAAAACCTAGCATCACATTGGACCACCACAATATGAAACAAATAATCAGCCTAGCAGGTCATGGGGTACTGGAGGGAAAAAAAAAAAAAAGCTAAACTAAACATTCAGCTATGCAGTATACAGATACTTCATCTATCTTAGACTACTTTGAGAATATAAGCATATGATTTTGCTTTATAAACCTATTTGTTACATCCAAGATTAGATTCTTTTTTTTGTTTTGTTTTTAAACCCCTCTCTCCTTCTCATGCCAGGGCTTCAAATTATTTTGGTGGGAGATGCTTATGATCTTTGAGGATCTGGTGTCTGGGGAAGTTGAACAATGGTGTGTAACATGAGCCTAAAACACACCAGAAAATGTTAGCAGGTTGTGCTTCTGAGGGAGGATTTGGTATAGGAGGGTTGCCCTCAGCACAGAGGTGAGGTGATGATGTTAATTATTATCCAGAAGGAGAGAAAGTATGATTTTCTATTGACAGACTGTAGTACAAACCTGCAAATGCTGTCCTGTAGAGAGCACAGGCAGGAAAGATAACAATTTTCTGTGGTAACAGGAGCTACTTCATCCTACTAACACTTATCTGGAAAAGAGAGGAGTATGAGTTCCCAGAGTTCAGGTGCTTTCAGACCTGGGGTTTTGGAAAGTAACTTGAGGAAGTGGGTTTTCCTATCCTGCTAACGTGAAATTCCTCTCTCCTGGCAGCCAAACCATTTGGACAAGTAGTAGAAAAGAGCTGTATTCTGATTTCTTGTGTTTATTCCTACTCGGTAGAAACAGAATGGATTCAGCATCAGCCCCAGAGGACTAGTGCCAATAATTTTTAGTAGACTTGCTCCTCTCCAGCTGCCTGCCACAACAAAACAGATGCTATAAAGCTGCACATTTTTACGCCCATGTGTAACACCCTGAAGACACAATCTAAAAAGTGAGGCTGAAACATCGCACCCACAGCATGACTTTGCATGCTGACTGTCAGTCTTTCCCCCTGGCCAGCTGCAGTGGTTATCAAACCAGTGAAGTGCTTCATTGTTTTAGTTCCTGGGCACTCTCTGCTCGGAATAGGTCCCTAAAATTAGAGGAAGTCTGCAGAGCAGGGAGTCTGAGCATCGTGAAGCTTTAAAAGAGAGCTATCTGAATCTGAGGCTTTGGTTCAAGACCATCTCTAAATTAAAGGCTTGGCTGTGCCTCTCCTGTCACCCCCAGTGGGGCTCATGCCTTGTGGTACGTTAATGAAACGCCGTTCAAGGACTGCTGTGTTACAGCTTCCGTGACACGTGGATTTTTCAGCAAAACTGGGAGTCCACTTTTAAGGTCAGTGCCAGGTTCGTGACATTGAACCATCTCAAGCTGGGTTACTTCAAAACACATCTGGCAGTGAATGCTCTTACTACAAATGGGTCTTCAAGAAATAGTGTTGCTAAGCATCAGTGTAACTTTTTATTTAAAAAAAGAAGAATGTCTTTCTATGTATGTAAATGTATATCTTTTCTGTATATTTATTAGGATTTCTTGTACAAAAAGTGCAATATTAATAATTGTACATTATTTTGTCCAGATAAAACTATTTGGGTTTTTTTTTTAAATCTCCCCAGAACTTTGTTCCTCTAAAATCAACAGTAATAGTGTATTTCTCTTAATTTTAATAGCATTTGCATTTAATTGGGGATCTGCTTCACTGTGCACAGAGTGCTTTATAAACTATGACATGAGGGAGGGATGATGTTTTTAACTTGTGAAATGATAATTATGCATGGAATGAAGGACAATTCCTTAACAACAATAGTAATAATAACGATGACAATGTGGTGGATATTTCTAGTACAGTAGTTAACAGAGCAGGAGGGGGAATTATTTTCATTTGTTTAATAGCAAAACATATTCAGATGATCACATATTGAATAGTAGCTGTGTAACTGTGCATAGGATAAGCACGAAGGATCAGATCTGGAGGGGCCACTGTGTTGTCTCTGCACAGCATGGATTTAATTTCACATGTCTGTCTTCTGAATTGTGACTTGGCAGCATCTCAGTTAAGATAAGGATTGCTGGATATTTTATGAAAGAACGCTTTCCTTCTCTAAAAAGAAAACAAAACAGCAAACTTGTATTTATATAACTTTTTGTACAAGTAATGCAGGTTACTTATTTATCTACTGCTGTCTGACGTGTTGTTTATTAATCTTAAAAACAAAAGCCAAACAAAGTAGCAAAGCTGTTGGAGTACTCTGTCCTTATTCTGTGTTATGATAACAGCACACAGTTGTCACACAAAGTACACATGATCTACCTGCCTTGGGGAAAGAGGATGTCTTAACTTGTTTTTAAAAGTCTCCAACCATTAAGATTCTGCACCCTGTGTTGAAGATCTGTTTTAATTCTTCATTTGCCTTGCTTTATTCTTTTTTGCTAATGTCTTGACTCTGTTACTCTTGCAGAAGCATAAGGCCATCACTGCTGGTCCTAGGATCATGGAAATCGCTAAAAGCATACTCCTATTTTTCTATGCAGCAGTGCTCAAAGACATCTTGTGACTTTCCCCAGAAACTTATGGCATGAAGCAACCCCTATTACTTCAGTCTTTCCTTGTAAGTCGCTGCTGCCTTTAGCAATGGAGCTTGCAACTCCTTGAAGCATCAAGTGTATATGTAGAAGGAATCCTGGTAATGGTCAGAATTACGGGGGGGAAGCGAAAGAAGAAAAAAACTTAATAAAGCAAAAGCATTTTCCCTCAACAAAGACAAAATCAAGTTTTGAAAACTAAGCTCATTCTGCTGTTGCTTCTTTCCAACAAACGATGCAACATCTCTTCTAAAAGGGAACAGTGATTTTGCTCTGATTTACTGACAATTTCCCTAGTATGATGTTTCTGCAAGTGCTTTTTAGACACCTACACTGCAGGTAAATGATACCTCACACATACACAAACACACACAGAGATGCAAGCCAAAGACCAGACCTAAGACTTCCAAGCAGCAGTACTGAAGACAATGGGAATTTGGTCATTCATTTTGAGTAAAACAAGTATAGAAGCTGGTGTTGATGTAAAATGAACAGCAGGCCAGCTTAGGTTCTCAAGAGAATAATTTTTCTCTTTTTATGCATATGGATCTAGTTACCAGTCAAGTCAAAAAGCCTTCAAAACCTTCAAAGCAAGCTTCCAGTTTTGTTCTCCCTACTAATTTTCCTCAAGGAAGAAAAACAGGTCTGCAACAAGCAGAAAAATGCAGCGCTGAAAGGCTCCCCACAGGAGACATACTCCTGCCCCCTGTTATGTGGCAAGGTAAGCACAGCTAAACTACTCCAGGCATGTATGTCTGCAAACAGGCTCTTAAAACCATAGAAGCCATAGGCAGAGCTTTCCAAAGGAACCTTTAGCTGGAAATGTTTTTCCTATTTGGCCATAGTCATATGGACTGCAATTGAAGCTTTTTTTCTTTTGAAGTTATGATGATCCTTTTTGCAAGTTACCATATCAAAAAAAAAAAAAAAGCTGATGAGCACCTTACTATCTGTTTGGTGTCCAAACACAGACTCATAAATAAGTTTAATTACTCTATATCAGCATAAACTGACACCTCTATTTATAGAAAAAAGGTGAACCAAGTCCTCATAAGTTCTTAATGGCGGCTGGCAGCAAGTCACTGATCAATTCAGCTGGCAATTGTATGAATTACCTTCATTTATGCAATTGTCTAATTTTTAACACAGAAGTTTTCAAACTGTTTTGAATGTCAGAATTGCTCACAGACTACTGGTGTACACAGATGGGAAGCTCAGAACTGCTAATGCTAACTATGGCTCTGTATATTAGCTGCAGACCACAGTTTGGGAATTGTCGATTTAACCATTGCCTTCATCCTCTTGTTTAAAGGTGAATGTACATTTATAAATAGTGTTATGTATTAACTGTCATGCTCAGCTTTTATTTGTGGAAACTAAACCAAAGAAGATGTCAAATACTTTAGTTTGAAAAAAGTGAGGGAAGAGACAATCAGACATCCTTTTTCTACTGAACTTACACGTTTCTCACACGAAAAGCATATTGGTTAATCATCATTTTTACCTACATTGCTCTTCATCATCTCCATGCAACATCTCCCCTCCAGTCAATCAGAATCAAATCTAAAACCTGGTCATATACATAGTCATTTTAACCAAATTTTGATATAAAGTTCTCACTAAAGCATTTCAATAATATGCACCCAACATGTCATTTATCCACATTTGTAAGGGGAAAAGCCACGTCTCAGCATCTCCTCTTCTGATTACAATACTTATTTCTATCCTCCCCTGCCTTTTCAACGAGATACAGTTTACTTGGTCCCATTCTTAACTTCACATGTGAAGACACAAACACAACAGTATATTTTATTCTCCATCTGTCCCTCTGAGAAGCAAATATGGTGTTCAGCCTCATCTTTCATTCAGTGATCACTGATAAAGACTGAGACTAGAAAGTCCATGAAATCACAGACTCCAGCCCTTCTTTTGTGCCAGAATGGTTACAAAACCTGGAACAGCCTCTACTGAGCCTTCCAATGCATTTCGGGTGGCTGAGGCAGCAAGGCTGAGAGTATACAAGTACCTTAGCATTACAGAATTATCACGGCAGGGTCCATCTGGAAGGGTTTTTTCAAACAAAAAAAAAGAAACTGACAAAGCAGAGCACAAAGTTGCTCGTGAAATTTATTTAAAGCAGGATCATCAGCTGTGGCTTCTCACTGATCTGAGTCTGTATATCAGCTCATACTCAAATAAAGAAGGTTTTATGCGGGGAGAAATAAGCTTAGCACAGCAAAAAATGGTTTCTGACCAATAAAAAAAAAAGATCAACCAAAAAACTGAAAATAAGATGAAACAAAAATCAGTCTGTAAGAACTAGAGATACTGAGGGCAAAGCACATACCCTGTGACTGACATGGAAAGTAGGTGGCAGCATAAAGTAATAAATAAAAGTGTGAAAGCTGAAATGTTTGCTGCCAATATCACCAACTCTAACGACAATCAGACGCGACTCACTCTCATGAGAATCTTGCCAGTGCTTTTTGTTTTGCTTTTAATGCAGGAAGCCCACTGGATGTGCTTTGGCCTTCACGCATACCAGATTTACGCTGGTGCCTGCCTTTGGCACTGCGACTGATGAGCACACATGCTGGGAGACCTGTACACGCTTACCACACAGAAGCGGGGGATTGCCTGGGAGTGTCTTTAATGCCCCTCTCTGAGTCCATATCAATCTGCTTCGTGTGCCAGTTATACTGCCTCGGGCTGCTCTGGGTTGCACATGTTGATTGTCCATGAAGTGTGGCAGATGGGAAGGAGCGATGCAGCACTGTGTCTCCCATCGCACACACGTTTTTCTTTGGCACCTCACTGTGCCGGTGGCAAGAGCCCAGAGCCACTCCCCCCGCACTCGCTCCAAAGAGCTCTGCAGGTCTTTGACCCTGATCGCTGATTTAATTATTAAATTTAATTACTAAACGTTACTTCTTTCCAAGGAAAGACTCCATCCTACCATGCTCTTTCCACATTCCCTGCAAAATGACTGCCTCTGTCAGCAAGACCAATGGCTTTTGAGGAAGATGGGCACCATGTTTCTAAAGGACAGATTCCTCTGCACAGCACGTCAGCGAAGCTACTGCATCGTCACCACTAAGCTCACACAACAAAAGGGACCCTGGTACCACAAAGTGCTTGTCCTTCACCAGAGGCAGCACTCTTGTCTCGCAGGGCACCTCTGTGCTTGCCCAGACACACAGGTTCCACAGCTACTGGCTGAAGGACCAGGCATTTGGCTAAGACCCTGAGGCTATTGGAGGTCTGCAGCACAGCAGGCAGGACTACACCGGCCAAGCCCTGGCAGGAGACTCCTCTCTGTAGGCTCAGCAAGTGCTCTGCAACCAAGGAGGAGCCAGGAGCCAATTCGGATAGGGTTTATGAAACTCCAATAACTAGGGCTTATAAGCCAAACCAACGAACCAACGGTGCACTGCTTGTTCGGGTTGCAGTTCTCTATCCTTCCTCCTAACACACTACGTACCTCTTAGCAGAGGGGAAAAAAGGGAAGAACAAGAGCGTTGCCTAAGCCTTTAAGCACTTTGCAAAGGAAAACTTTTTATTTGTGTAGAAACAAATAAAAGTATGCAGTTTTATGTGGTTAAAAGGAAGGGGACACCGGACGGTTGTGCTCTGGCTACATATAAATACTGTTTGCTTAAGCAGCAGTAGGATGTGAACGGTTGCACAGTAAGCACATAGTTATCCACACAAGCTTAGGATGACATGGGCATGGGAAACCACTCCCTACTACTACCCTCTTTAATACTGTAAAGCAGTCTGCTGCTTTTAAGTCTTGCATGAGGTCTGAGCCTACTTCACTTACAAACTCCCTAGGGCCAGTGGCAAAGCACAATAATAAAACCTGAACCAGAAAGATCACACCAGACGGGCCATGAACAGCTTGCTCTCCAAGTGAGGAGCCTTCTCTTAAGGAAGTGCTTAATGGTTGGGCTGAGGAGTAATTTGGTTTGGGCTATATGGAGACTTCCCCCCACCCTTTTCAACATGCTGCTTTTTTAAAAAAGCATAAATTATTGCTTTAAATAAATAGCCCATGAGGTTGGTGGATGCTTGTTAAAACATTTCACCCACTGAAACAGTGATGGAGTCAGTTTTCAACTAACAGCATGCAACCTAGTGATTTTATTACCAAAAAAGAAAAATCTCACTGTTAACCCACTACATACAAATCACAGCAAATCAAATCCAGCTGTGCAGGGAGGATCTCACAGGCACTTTTCTTTTTTAGCAGAGAGCAAAGCAGCACCTTTGAGCCTGTGCGATGGCACTCAGCAGTGAACCATGAGCCTTCTCGCCTGTCTGGGGACAGTTCTCCACATCAGCAAGCACAACACTAGTGAGCTGGTGGAAAGAGGGAATATAGAGCCAAATACACCATTGCCTCTTTAAGAGTTACCCTATTCCTTCCCTGCTGAATGCAGCCCAAAACATCTGTGAGACAAACATGCAGCCAGATGGAGAAGTGAAAATCAGGTTGCCCCAAAGCAGTATTTCCCCACAAAAGCAGGAAGGGAGGCACAAATCATCAAACTACTGCTTCCAGTGTGGGAAAGAGGCAGAGGGAGACACAAGTAGAGTAGGGGAAAGAGGGATTCATAACAGGATCAGCCAAAACCAAATTCTGCTCAGAAAATTCGTCACAGAAGTTTCCCATCACAGTAAACCCAGGCCACAGTTCTCTTCCAAAATGTCTCTTTCCAACTGAGATGACTTGGTTCCCTCAGGGACCTTCTATCCATGCCCCATGAAAGTCCTTTTTTTGTCTTGCAAAGAAAGGGTTTTCTTTTTCATATATTAAGTTCAGCTGCCTCCTGTCTCCAGAGTACCATGCCCAGGATCAATGTTGCTTCCCTGTGTGATATGAACATCCTCAGTCCTCGCTGAAGCATACCACTTATCTTTCAACACTTTCTTCATAGCTCTGAAACACTTGAGGTGCTGACAATTTGCTCTCTGTAGCAATCTATAGCACTGGGTGAAGCTCTTTTTAGAGGTTGTAGCGGTAAACTTTTCACAAATTTGCTGCCTGTTCATATTTCTAGACCATAAGTATATAACTTACTGATTTTTTTGACCTCCCACCTATTGCCAACTGCAAATCTTCTCCAGATGGACTGTGTCCTGCAGATGTGAAGCACTGGGGTTTGCAGTCCTTGCAGGCACAGGTGGTTGAAAGGCTGATATCATACAAGTTAAACTGAACCGATTACTTATGTCCCCCGTTATTCCAGATAACTTGGTTTCTTTTGGTGATGTTCTATTCTGTCTCCAGCCGAGGATAGGGGAATTAAGTATTTTTGCTCCACCTTTCCACAGGCAGGAACTGTAGTCCTGCGTGCCTCCTGGCTGAGCCAGGTGGTGAAGGACCTTCCAGGAAGCTGCTACCCTTCTAAAATTTAGTTTGGACATGTCTCCTTAATTCAGCTTTCATGCTTAAGACTAGCCTAACAGATTCTGCTTTGCCCCGGAGAACAGTAGTGATGGTGAGTTCTCCTCTTCTACGTTTTCAGGGATGCAGGAAGAAGCCATCCCTCAAATAGACTCTGCAGTGTATGTACAGGGGACTGTTCCTGTGCACAGCTGATGTCTATTGGCACTGATTACAGTAATTGATACCAGTGGAGTAACTTGCTCTGGCAGTGACATTTTTCATCTGTTATTGCTTAGGACAATCCTCCTTGTTCTTTTTTGCGTGCTTCGTGGTACAACTCCACTGGATGTCTTTCTCAACTCTGCCAAAGGGCAAAGCCCCTTGTTTTCATCTTTGCATTTTGGCTTTTGAAACACTTTTTGATAGTAGCCTTTGTACTTAGGCCAGTGTTCAGGTAGTCATGCCATTTTTCATTCCTCAACAGTACCAATGATTGAAGTAGAAGGTTGATTACAGCTGACTCCCCTCTTTCCGCCCATTTGTTCACTGAGTGAGAAATGTTGTCTTGTACTGCATCATGAGTGCAAGTTTCATGAGCTCCTCAAGGCTGCTCCCAATACAGGAAGCTGGGCCAGAGGCAGGTAGTCTTTTTTTCGCTCATTAGTGTCCCCCAAAGCAGCCAGGATGAGTATAGGGCATCTGAGAGGTTTCTGAACAAGTGCTAGTTCATCTGGCAGTAGCATCTAGTTCTGCCCTGCGCGCAAGTAGTTTCATTTTCCTCCTCCCCCAGTGTGTAACTTCAAAAACAAACATGTGGTGCAGTTCAGTGACATTTTAAGCCCTTTTTCAGGGCTTCTAACTTGTTCTTGTACTTCCTTCTTTCAGAGATTGTGACCACTCTAAGAAAAAGTTAAATTTAATTGTCACAAACATAAGGTAAAACTAACTTCTGCTCATCTTTATTCATAAATTCATTCTGCATGAAAACAGTAACCGAATCCTGTGTACTGCAGTGCAGCCCATCTTTATTCTCCATATTTTCCAGTTCTCCCCCAAATTATAATTTTCTCTCGTGCTGTTTTTCTAATGACGCTGCCCATTTTAAACAAAATTAAACTGCAGACTGGAAAAATGTTGCTTTACTTTAGCTGCATTACAGAGCAAAGGGAGGACTGCTGCCTGCCCAGGAGGGCAGAAGGAGCAGAAGCACAGCCCTGTCCACGCAGGGGACAGGCTCACCTTGTGATCAGCACTCCACTCCGGGAGAAGAAGAGGAGGCTGACAGAGACAGGGTTAAACAAACCTTTCCTCCAAGGGAGGCCAGGCAGCACACCAAAGCTCTGCTTCAGAGCAACACCAAATTAGGAGGCATTGAACAACTTTGTGTGGAAAGAGGGGATGCACGTCCACAGCAGCTCCAGCCAAGCCAAGTCTGGGCTACCTGAGCCATGTGTTTCTTTCTCCACTGACCTCCTGCACCTAAGTTGGTAATCGTACAACTGTGTGGTGCACCAGTTCAGGGAAATGAAGTTAACCTTACTAAAACACTGATTTGCCTTCAGCCAGGTCAGTCTCCTGATCTAGCCCATCATGCAGTCAGACAGTCCTAATGTTGTTACCAGAAAGAGAGACAACAGGGAAACGTGCAGCTGCAGGTAGAGAGAAATGAATGGCATTACCGCAGCAACCCGAGCTTCAGTCAGCTTTAACTTCTCTGGAACAGCACCTTTAGTCATTCAAAGTGTTGGAATGTCTGCCTGATGCTGCTGTGAGCTGGTCCGCTGTTTGCAAAATCAAGGCTCCTGTTGTTAATGTTCAAAATCCAGCAGTTACTAATGCTGAGTAGCATATTGCATTGCTATCCATTTTGATAAGACTAACTTCCACCCAGGAAAAAAAATAAAATAAAAGAACCAAAAAACCCACACCACAAACCTCTAATAAAGATAGATTTATACACTAGACTCTCCTGGATCTGCATTCCCTGCCAGTCTTACATCAAAGAGTTGAAAGAAGAGTCAGGGAGCTTTCCTGCACAAGAGAACAATCTCTTCTGCAGTCACAAGCCCTGGCTGTTTCTTTCATATAAACTCTGTTTCAGAATTGACAGAATTACAGGCTGATAAATAAAATCAGAAAAATAAGTGAATAAAAAGGGATGGAGATGAAAAAATATTTTCCTGTCAAAGCTCAACATTAAAGACATGAAGGTGCAAGAAGGCTCGTAAGATACCAGGAGCTGAAAAAAATGCCAAACATAGTCTAGGTCAATACCTCACCACAGGTGAGTGAATGTTTTACAGGTTCCTGAATTTCTGAAGGCTGTGTGGAGCCACCAATGGAACCCAACAGTCGGGCCCTTTTGTATAGTCTAATCTGTAGAGATTTGCCTGATTTTTCCTGCAGCAGGCACAGAATTATTCATTGAACTCGAGCATATATATAGAAAAGGCCTCTAGGATTGATTTAAGGACTTCAGGTGATGCAGAACCACTGTGCCTCTAGGGTGATTGTTCCAGTGGCTTCCCAACCTCAGGGTTAAGCATTCACATTTCCAGAAGGAATGTGTTTGGCTTTAGCTTGCAAGCACTTAGGGAAGACTTCTATCCCAACAGGTTTCAAAGCAAAGCACCTGTACTCTGCAGCGAAGAGGTTTGCTGAAAAGCTTCCCTTGAAAGGTGTCAGCCTATGGTGGCATCTTTGGTGTGACAACCTCACATCTGATAGCCTTGCTCTGGGCAGCACAGAGGCACAATTAATGAAGGTGCAATCTTCAATAATATTTATCCAATAATTGTACCTTTTGTACGTGTCTTTGATGGGAATGACTGATAAGGCCAGGCCTCAGACTTTGCTATCCAGCCATGACTTTTAAGTGTGACTTCACAGCATGTAATTCATCTGAAGAGGCTGTTCTACCACTGTCATCACGGACATGACCGAAACCTCTTTACACTAGTAATAACGTATGTTACCACGAGACATCTCTTTTAGTGTCTCAGAAGGACATTATCTCTCTTAATTAAAGAGCAAGAGTTAGGTGAGGAAAAGCAAAAAAAATACAGAGGAGCAAGTATCAATGAGTATTTTCCCTGGATGTTGTGGGTTTCATTTATGCAAATGATCCAGAAAAAGCCAATGACTGGAAATTAAGTTTATTTTAAGAGCTCTCCAAATATGAAATTAGTGATTGGTTTGAAAGAAGGTTACAAATAAAATCAAGCTGTCATTTGTAACTCACTGAGGACTTGCTCTTTGAATGCATTTCCAAAAAGGCTGCATCCATTCTTTTTTACCTTCAGTGGTCACCTTGCGCGCACTCACTCTTGGAAGCAGGGAGGTAGAGATTGTGACCATCAGCATCACTTCCTTCAAACACATATCCAGGTGGGTCTTTGTAAGAAGCCAAGCATCTAACAATGGCCTTTGGTGTGTAGCTGGTAGCGTAGGTGGTCTTATCATCTAGCAGAGTGCGATGCTTTGGGCCTGTCCAGCCAGGTTTATAGCTCTTCGTAACTGTGAGCGGATGACGCACGTAATGGGTCTGAAAGGTAGTCAAGCAATCCATTGGTTTTGCTGGGAAAGTCAGCTCCGGAGCATGAGTGATAGGTTTTAGTCTCTTGCACAGCCAAGGCTTATAGTCTTCCTTCATTATAGAAGAGCTATTGAATGGCTCAGTACTTCTTGTAAGCTGGGCCAAAGACTGACACATCTTGGCTGGCTTGCCGTTTGGGTGCTTGTAATGCATCTGAGTAGTGGTGTGAAGGTCCATTTTCTCCAGAGGAGGAAGATATACATCGGGTTTTTTGGTGAATATGTGAGGCTGTGGCCAAGCTTGGTATTTTTCCTGAAACTCGGTTGTAGAGGAAAATGGAAGATCATGGAGAAGCTTTGGCTGGTATGGTTTTGCCAGCTTGGCTGGCTGACCAGCCAGTCTCTTGTAAGAAACTTTGTGGGTAGTGAGGCCATCGAATGGGACCTCACTGACCTTGTATTTCTCATATTTATGGACATAACGTTCCCCCAGAGGATGTGGCACATAATTTACTCTATAATTGGTTATATTCTCAAAGGGAGCCTTGTTTTTCTGCACCAGATTCAGAGGTTTGCAGCTTTGAGTGGCAACTGGCCCCCTGTAGAGATAGTCGTCCTGGACAATGGTAGTATGGTCAAATTTTTCTTCCGATGGGTGAAACCTGTCATCTGGTCTGATCATCTCTGTCTTTGGTTCATTCCATGGCACATAGTCATCTGAAACATAAGAGGAAACCTATCTAAGTGCTTGACTGAAGTTCTTTGGTAAGTTTAGGCATATACTATATTATATTTCAATTATCACATTCTCTACTGTAATAAACATTTTTTGGTGTTGTAACGATTGACAAATCCTATTAAAAGAGCTGCTGTAGAACACATTATACTCTAGTGCGCTAACCCTTGGAAATGCTTAGCATCTACACAGAAAATGGAATGAAAATAGTCCTGTACCCACCCACACCTACAGAGATGGTCAAGTACAATGCGGGAAGATTAAATTACATTCTCAGCCTTACAGAGACATTTTCTGCAGGTGACTGAGTGGGTGCTGTCCTCATGCTCAGTCAACCAGAAATCATGAAAGTGGAGTATCATGGCACTGACTTCAACGCCCCTCATTTACCCTCCTGCATATATGTTGTGGCTGGCTCAGAGCACAGGCAGAGTATGCCTATGTCTGCTGAAGGCTGTTCAGGTGTCTCCCACAGCACCTCTGGGGCAAGGAGAACCAGATATCCACCATTCCACCCTAAAGGCCAAGTTGCAGAGTTACCCGTCCTTTCCATACCTTCTCATTTGGGGTTGACCTGATTTCTCAACCACACAGATGTGATGCTGCCTACTGTTTGCTGAGTTCACAGTTTTGCAGCTCATCTTGGTGTCAGCAAGCTGTGCTGTGTGGCATCATCTCGGCTCTTGGCTTTGCTGTCTGTGGTACTCCTGCTGTCAATACAAGCAGGAACCTAGAAGGAGCTTGTAACTCTGTCTCCAATTCTTTCTTAATTGAAAAACTGCTGGAATTTGCAGACCAAGCCTACACACAGAGATAGTCCATATTCCAGAAATCTTGCTATCCAAATTCATGACTAAGAAAACATTTTAGGTGGCATTTTAGAGATGTTCATATGTTCCTTCCTCCACAGGATACCAGGAAAAAAATTGAGGCACTGAGACTTAAAAATATTTGCACTTAGTCACACTAGAAATCTATTGCAAAGCTGCCTAACTCTCTGACCAGCGCTGCAGCCACAGGACCATCATTTTTTCCCTTCCTAGTAATCTTGTGCAACTTCCCCGAGAGAGCATTATGGTTACCGGTAGGAAGTTGAAATTAAATAGTTTTGGAGATAACCCAAGTTGTTTTGGTTTCTTTTTTTAGTTTTCCCTCCTTTCAAGCCACACGGAGAGTCATGAGACAAATAAGCTTCCAGCTGACACTGCTCAGGAAGGAAGTCTGGATTTCAAAGTACTAGAGAGTAAATGATGCAATTAGGTATCAGGATATTTGCACTCTCCAATCCAAACAGAGTTATTCTGTTTTTTGAATGGCAGTGGCTGTTGTACTGCACAAACACAATTACACAAACTATGTGTTCATTGCAATGTAAAGTTGACCAAAAATCAAGTACCTTTTTGCCCCAGTTAGGCGTCCATTTAAAGTCCTTCTGGTTCAGATCAAGTTGCTCTGTCCTGGCACAAGAGAGGAAGCAGCAGCCATGGGCTCCGTACAGCTCCCAGAAAGCACCCTGGCCCTTGGGTACAGAGCTGCCCTCATGACACTAATTAGTGTAGTCAGCTGAGAACACGGGCTTGCCTGCATGCACCAGCACAAACATTCAGTTGCCACTGTTGGTGTCACTGAAGCCCAGGCTGCGTGCCCTGCTAGCGCCAGGGGTATTTAAATGCCCCAGGTGCTCCCGTTACACTGGGGCGATAGGAGGTGTCCAGGCACCACCGCACTGGTGGGATCCTGACCTTGTGCCCATGCCTAGGGTACGTCATTTTACTGGAGAGATGGACTACCAGGGTGAAGCACAAGCATATATGGACATGTGTCATTACAAGGAATGTGTTAACAAAGTGTTAAAAAGTGAGAAGATAATGAGATTCAGCCCATCTCTAAGCCAGGGCTCAATCAGAGATCTGACATTTCAGATGCCAGTCAAGAGTTACCAAAAAACTTTTTAGGTTCTCCTATCATCTTTGCTGGAAAATAGTCAGTACATTTTGGACGTAACCACAGCTTTTGCAAAATATTCAAAATATGACAAGCAAGTCCATCTGTCTTCAATTTTAAAAATTTACAAGCTCTACACATTTGGAGACCTCATAGGTATTATGAATTTATTTTACTTAGTGTAAGCCAGCAGTGCTACTATTCCTTCAAAATATGTTACAATTTTATTGTAACTCTAATTCTTCTCCCATAGATATTAATAGTTTCCCATGTAGCACAATCTTGAAAGCATTAGGGGGTACAGGAGGGAACGGAGGATATGAACCATATGTTATTGAAGGGTTAGGCACATCTCACTATAACCAAGCAAGACAAAACTAAAATGAGGTTACGTACCTGCAGATGGATAGAAACAGCTACGTGTGTAGCTTGGAGGTGATGAGAATTTTGAAACCTTTAAGTTGCAAAGTCAGCTGACATTAATTGCGATATGCAATAGCATCATCTTAAACCCACAGTGTCATTTGGGATATGGTGTGTTTATTGCAAGGGAGCATGATGATACAGTAGGAAAAGTAATTTAATACCAACGCAGCACTGTTCTACATGCCGCTTAAATATTTGAATTATGATAATTAATTGAATAGCATGTTTCCAAATTTCACACTTGAGTAGTGTGAGGCCTAGCAATGCTTAGAGAATAGCACAATGAAAACTTGCTTTTTTTGTGAACCTGGGCCTTTAAAAGGGAATTCGTTCAGTATGCAACTTGATCTTTGAGGGGGTTTGGACAAAGATTTCCATTCGCAGTGTTTTGAAAAATACTGCAAATTATAACCAAATGTGGCTGTGATTCCTTTTATTAGAGCTCTGGAGTAACAGTTAAGGTGCTGACCTAAACAGTGATAAAAGACAAAGATATACATCTGGTTCAGATGCAGAGAAGTTAAGGATATCTAAACACAGAAGGAAAGATCCTCCGCTTGCTCGATGCAGCCTTTTTTTATTGGCTTCACTGACGCTATACCAATGAATACCATCTGGTGACATTGCCTATGCAAAACAAAGTGTTCAAAATTGTGTAAACGTGGGTATTTTGCACCTGTGGGTCATAGTCTTCACGACTCAAGTCATTCTAAATGGACAGTATTTCCTGTGTGCCTAATGTAAAAATTCCAGTTTATGCCGTTGCAAACGTGCAGCTGCACTAAAGTCTGACTTTCAGTCATTTCAGCTGGTTAATCTTAACACTGCATTCCCATACCTTTTATTTCCTTACTTCCTTTATCATTTTGACTTTTAAGAAAAAGAAATTTTCTGTATATTGGGACAAATCTCGATGCCAGCACCAATTATAAGCTTTTATATTTGAACAGCAAAATAAAAATAAATAATAAAATAAAATAAAATAAGATAAAATAAAATAAAATAAATAAAATAATTATTTTAAGAAATACACAAATGCTAACTATCTGCCTAGCAACAGCAGCTAGCCAGAAGGCACGCAGAGAGGAGGCAAAATCCTCTGATTTTCTACTCACTACCAAAACTAGCACAGTTACTGTAATTGTGTAACTGGAAGTTTTCTCCCAGTGCATGCAGAAAAGAATTCATGCCGGTGGGGAGGAAAGAACAAAGCCCCCACAAAGACAAAATAACTGCACCAAGTTACTGCTACTGAGAAACAAGGGCGTAGTTAGATGCACAGTTCACGTGTTTTACCAAGAGCAGAGCTTGAGTGCTGTGGACGTTTGTGTGGAATTCCTGCGTGTCTGTAATGCCCGTATAAATCTCTTGCACATCCACAGATTAACTCTGCAGCACACACAAAAAGGGTCCCATGCTTCATGACCTGCTCAGACCTAGCAAATTCTATATATTTTAGATGTGTCTTATCCACTGAACGTGTGGACCAGCCCTGCAGTATACCAAGAGTATGTTCAGTATATCCTAAAGATGATGATGCTGGACCCGCTTGCAGGAGTTCACAGGGCCCTACTTCTACCTAGGATGCCTGTAGGCCTGCCAGACGTACAAAGAAGGTGAATTCAGAGAGATCCCAATGCTACCATTAATGCAGGGCTCTGTTTCCAACGATTTGTGCCTTGGTTCCTCCACAGCTTGTTGGCATACACAGACAGAAGGAATAACAACTGCACACTGGTTTGATCTGTCTTCTTAAAAAATTTAGCTACTGGTGAAGTCCTGAAAGAAGTTGTAAGGGCACATACCGTCATAAGTGGTTGTTGCATCCATCTTGGCACTGGGGATGTGTCTCATCACACGGGGGAGGCATGGAGGTACTTGAGAGACAGGGTAGGAGTTATAATCTTGTTTATAAGTGGAGGTCAAATCCATAATGTCATCGCTCTTGACGGGTTTTTGAGGTGGTTTAAGTTTCCGTGGCAACACTTCACGTGCTATGTAATCTCTCCTGTGAAGATAATTTAATTACGTCTTTTGTATTAAGGAAAAAATTACGTTCCTTTTTCTGGACACACAAAGAAATTAATAATTCCCCTTATCTCCACAGCCTAAGAAAGTCTGGATAGGATACAAGTAGTTAATGAAACACACAAGCCTGCTGCATTTGGTGTCGAGTCCCCTTCTCTGGAGACTTTCACGACCCACCTGGATGCAGTCCTGAGTAATGTGCTCTAGGCAATCCTGCTTTGGCAGGGCAGTTGGACTAGATGATCTCTAGAGGTCCTTTCCAACTCTGAAAATTCTGTGATTCCATGATTCTGTGATTTGGAAACCTGTACTCTGAAAAAGGAACTGAGGCAGCTCTGGAGAACCTCAGGCAGGCCAGGTTCCCCCTTACTTCCACCCAGTGAGGTTAATGACCTTATGCAAAGCTATCTCTGTTTTACAGTGGAGTTACACCAGAAGACGAAACTCCTCTTAAAAGCCCAATAATTACAGCAGGCTACCTAGTATGTATGGGAAACACAAGAGAGGCAACCATAGCCTTCCCAGACAATACGCTGTACAGCACTTCAGCCCAGGATGGGGAGATAACGACAAAACAGTTTTACAGCAAAACACCAGCTGAGGAAAGAAACATCAACATGGTCAGTCAGCTCTTCCTCAAGTACCGCTGTAAAAGAGCTATTTTAAGACAGTATCACTTAAATCCAACAAAACATTACAGAAAGAAGATGGAGAAGAAAATAACATCACCATCCGACACCCACTAACCTGAACCTCTTTCACTGCCCACATCCTTTGGTACAGGGCAGGGAGTCTGCTGCCCGGCACCAGCGAATCCAGTCTCTAATGTCTGAGTACTTTTCCACTGGTGTGCAGATCTGTTTACACCATTAGCAGCCGGGCAGGAGAAACAGTCAGTACAGGAGCTGTTCTAATATTAATATCACGCTTTGTATCTGGAGTGATGCTGGGTGGCAAGAGCCTGAGCCTCTGAATATACTGTATTAGTTACCTATTTTAGTAAATAATCAAGGTTCTCAAAAGTCTCAAAAGA
The DNA here is from genome assembly GCA_008711295.1 of Anarhynchus alexandrinus. Classification (NCBI taxonomy): domain Eukaryota; kingdom Metazoa; phylum Chordata; class Aves; order Charadriiformes; family Charadriidae; genus Anarhynchus; species Anarhynchus alexandrinus. Next base: position 830,093 of record VUYV01000018.1, on the reverse strand, counting down.
AGAGAATTCAAGTTGCAAAGTAGTAGGTATAGGGGTAAAAACAGAAATGTGGAAGTAAAAAAAAAAATCCAAGAGCATCAAGAGGTACTTATGTAGCTGTCACACATGTTGTGGCCCCTTGGCATACTTTTCTCAGCAATTTAAAGCCAATGTGTTTTTTAAGAGGGGCCAAGAAAAGACAAGCAGGAATATAACAGGCATGCAGCATCCTCAGCAGCAGGGAGGGCTCAGTAACAGAGAGGGTCTTTCCCACGCCACTCACATTATGCTGCACAATGCCACCCTTGAAACCGCCAAGCCTGTACCAGAGGCAATAACAGATCACAGACAGGCAACTCTTCACCGGTGTGACCAAGGGTTTCCTGACGGTGGGAGTACTGTTCCCACTCTTGACTACTGTGATACAACAGAACCTGCAGTGGAGATTACGGAGGAGAGATTGATCTGCCAATAAATCAGTGGCAACCTGCCTCCAAGGCGCCATGAAAAATGGTACCACCTGCAGCTCCCAGACTTTGTCAAGGGGGCTTGCTGTTCCAGTGTGACACCTAACACTCAGCAAAGTGTTATTAGAGAAGACTGGTGCTGACTCAGTGCTTGCTGGCCACACAGCCCTCTAATAGGTAGTGGCACTTTTCCACTAGGCATTGGTACTTTCACGCTGGGTGTACTTTCTTGCCAGTGTTGCCCAGAGCACAGCAAGAATTGCAATCCAGTGGCCAACTGTTCAGGCTATGTGTTTTCTCCTATTACAAGGGTAGGCAAGTTTTACTTATTTGGAAGAGTGCACGCTCTGAAGAAGCAAATATAAGCAGTTTCTGCACTTTCTTACTAGGCTGCTTTTGAGAAGTACTAAACTCCAGGAGTAACATTTACTGTGGGAATTGCTAGCCTTGTCTGAGCAAGGATAGTTTTGCTGATTGAAGGGGAAGTTTCTAAGGACTACTTCACAGACCCCACATGGTCGCTGCCCTTTCTCTCCTGCCTTAAGAGGACATCAATTAGCCCAGGATTTAGTTATAGGCAGACACAAAGATGTTTAATTGCTTCATCTCATGCTGGAGATGAAAGGCATGTGTAGAAGTGATGTCTGCTCTTTGAAACACCCCGATCCTTTTGGTTATTGCTGAAAACTCCCATGTAGACAAGGCCATCCTAAATATGAGTCAGTCAGGCATTTCAGGCTTCATCAGCCACCTTTGTGATTTAAATTGACAACTCTTAAAAAGGCATAGGTAGGGGAAGGATTTGGTAGAGTCTCCATGTCAGAATGAGAACAAATGGGTGGTGTTAGTTGTTAAGACTTTATTAATAGCCATTGGCATCTCCTAGCTTTCTAACTCTGTTCAGCAAAGGCAAGAGTGATGCTGCTTATGACTGTGCCTGTGATGACAAAGGAAGTAAACATCGAAATCAGGCAGCAGCCACTGTTTGAGGAAAGGGAAGCTCTCAGATTCATATTAAAGGATCAGATTCCTACTTTTTATGAGTTTCTTCTGTGGACAAGTCCTTGACACATCACTCTACCAGCAGCAGTGAAGAGCCTCAGAAGATTTCCATCAGGAAAATAGGCACAGTGAAAGTGTGAGGACTTCTACCAACACTGAACAACAACACAGTAACTGCCTTGAGGAAAGCACCCACACCCCCTTTCCAATCTCAAGTTCTACAGTATTCACACCTCCTTGGAAAGCAGTCACTCATGTTACAGTGTACAAAGTGCCACGCAAAACATGGAACAAAAGAAAATACTCCTCCAATATCATTCATACTTTTCCAGACAACATTTCTGTTGTTTTCCCAGATGTCTTCCCAAAACAGAAAGTGAGAAAAGCCAAGACCGTGACTGTGCTCCTATGGTCCATGTATTCTCTGATCTGACCACATCTCAACCTACAGGAAGTGCAAGAAGCATAGCTGCTTGCCTCCACTACAACAACTGGCCTCAGACCTTCATCCTTCCTTCATAGAGTCCTCATGAGCATTTGTACAACCGCAACATTGTTCTTTTCAGGCTCCCCTTATGAAAACCAATTATTTTTCTTTTCTCTGTTACCCATCTCTCACACAGACATTATCTAAGTCACACTCCCCACTCTCTCGCTTTTTTTCATACTTTGTAGTCGAGATGCCTTCCATGGGTATCTGCGCCATCTTGTACGCTTCCTTTGGCTTAAATGAGTCTCTGGGAGGAGTGATGGGATGAAGGGGGTATCGCTCCATGTATTCCGACAGCATGCATGGCTTCTCACTCTTCTCATAGGGCCTGGTGGGCAGGTGTGGACAACGGTGACATCTGCAAGGGAAAAAAAAAGTACCAGAGTTAGTGACTCACAGGTAGCTGATTAACAATACCTCATTGTATAAGTTGGCTGCAGATTGCAACTACAAAATAGCGGATAAGTGAGCATCACAATGACTGCTACAGCCTTGATTATTTAAAGTGCAAAAGCACAACCTGCACAAAGAAAGGGTTCTTTCTGTCTAATACTATACCCTGCAGTCAAAAAAGTTTGTGAAGCCAACAAAAACAGCCTAAGAAAAGCAAGTTCACCTAGATGAAGAAAAAAGCAAGTTTATCTGACATACAGCCAAGTGTGCCATATTGTGCTGGACTAGAAACTCTATTTAATGTCCCTTTTGTTCCATTTCTCACAAATTTATTATCCTACTTTGCCCACATATTGAGCTCACTTGTGTAGACAACTGAACAAAAGGGCAACAGTTCAGGAGTCTCTGTTCACCCTCGAGTGGGCAGCACTGTTCTGCCCATCTCTCCTCCTGAAAGCAACTAAGTCTGGGTACTGCAAGACCTGCCCATAATGTGCACCAAAGCCAGGACAGGGAGAACAAACTGTTTTTCTGAGGAAGCTCCTTCCTGACTGAAACTAAGTCGCCGCCATGGGTCGTCCATCATTGGTGACCTCCTTCTTTCCACATTGGGACCAGGCCAGGGCAGGGTGGGCAAGGCGCATCCTGTCAAAAAGACGTTTGGGATCACACCCTCAGATTTCTTCCCAGAGACATAACAGTTTATGTCCCTTTCTGGTTTGAGTCAAATGCACTAGAGTCAATGCAAAGGTTGCTGATTAAGGACTTCAGGAACCAGCCCACAGGAATTACAGTGAGAGGAGGAGGCCTCTCGTTTTATGTCTCATACATCATTCCTGCCAAAGTCAGAGTGTTCCCTACTGGATGTATGTCTTCCAGTGCTACGTCTAGTCCAGAGCTGAATTACTCATTTGAAAGGGCTTCTATACTTAACAAAGTCCTCATTAAATCAAATGTTGAGCAATCTCGGATCAGTGGATGTCTGATTACCTAAATTTATACAGATAACCTCTGGTCTACATTCAAGGGTACACCTTCCTGTACTGAATCATTTTCCAAACTAGCACAAGAGGGGAAGAAGGGCCCAGAGGGCTCAAATAAAATTCAGCAACTTTTTGACGAGCCAGTTTCTCTCTCGGATTACAAATCCTTCTGTGAAATCATAAATCAGGAGGAGTCATAGTAGATTCAATTTTGCCTTAGAGAAGTTTTGAGTTTGGACCCAAAGGGAGTCCTTACAGGGAGTAAGGCAGACTATTCCTGTCAGTTAAAATATTAGAAGAAAGGACCTCAGGGTGGAAATCTCAAAAAAAAAAAAAGTTGCCCTACTCTCTTAGGAACGTTTTAAAACTCCAGCTTTCACATAACTGGAGAAGAGACAAACAGGAAAATGAAAGAAAGATGAGTATGCTCACTCTTGCTGGTCCATGTGACCTTGCTGGAATGGACTTTGTGACAAAAACCTTCCAAACACAGACTGCGCTGACACTTTCTGGCCACACTTGTGGTCTCCCAGCATTCCTAGGAATTATTCCTCATTCTCCAAGGGAAAATGATCTGCCTGTTCTTTCTGCTTCGAATCTGCTGGCTTCACACCATTCCTAAGAACACTTTTGTCCCCCTACTCTCTTAAAGTCTATGACGCAGCAAGCTAGTCTTCAGCTTGGCTTTGGAGTGTGTTGATGAGGCCCTTATGTTCACTTTTTATGCTAAAACTGCACTCAGGCCGGAGTGGGGAAATACCTGTACTACCTAGTTCATCACTGCCCTGCATACGGTATAGACACTGGCCAGCAGTAACGTTTTGCAAATAAGGAATGGCTGATCAGGAGCAAAGTAATGACATTTCGCTAATACCATCAGTTAGTATCCCATTGCAGCTCAGCTGCACGCACAGGGTTTGGAGGAGCTCACATGCGACACTGTCTTTCCCAAGCGGTCCAGATCAGAGGCTTTGTGTGGCTCCCTGCCCCTAGCAGGCAGGGTCTCTGCTGCAGACACGTCATCCCGCATCCCGATGGACATTTGTGAGAGAGTCCTGCACCTGCCGGTAGCACTGTTGGCACTGGGGAAAGTGAAGGGTCCTGCAGATCAGAAGGACAAGGATGGGTAACGCAGGTACCGCTCCGAAGACCCCACAGGAGCAGGCAGGGAACAACAGTTTGGGGAACCTGTGTTTTTCCCCTTGCAGACACTGCTGGCAGTGTGAATGCTGGAGGACTTCTCAACAGCCCAGGATGGGAAAAAGACCAGTATCTCCTGCAGATAGCAGCAGCCTTACGGTGCCAAGCTCTTTGCCCTAGGACGAAGTTAAGCCTTCAGCATGATCTGGCAACACAGGTGGCTTTACACCTCAAGTATTCACCCACTTTTCGTGTGTACAATTCTGCCTTCTTTGTTGAACTTCAGTGCACACAACAACAACAGAATGAGATATTTGAGAGTTAGCTCTTGGGTAAAGCACGTTCTCACAAATAAATCCTTCCTGCTAAGGCAGAGAAGTAAACCTGAATGTTTTGTCTTCTATTATTTTGCACTAAATTGTGATGTATACCCACAGATTTTACAGCAACAACCACTGTATTACAGATTATGAGCAGGAAATGATCATCAGTGATAATTCACCACCAATATATGATACTATAAAAGCTTTGCTTCTGCATCCAGAGAGATATTCCTGAAAATATTTTTTACTGGAGACTAATGTAAATAGCAGAGCAAGACTCTTAACAACAAGGAATGGAACAATGCTAGGCATTGAGGTTTGCTACACTTTACTACTCCTTCTGGCACGATAAATATTTATAAAACAACTACATGATTCTTCGGTACTGAAGTCACTGCTATGTGACTGCAGCAAGTTGGCACGTTAATGTAAGAGCTAAACAGTTAAAATTAGTGTATGAACATTTTGATACTGCAGTTGTCAAACTGTACTCTGTGTTCTAAAAACTGCTGAAACCTAAATTTTGACCTGTGTTATGCTTGCCTGCTTAGGTATTGGGTAGTTTTGTCTAATTCTACTCTGATATTCACTTGTCCAGATTATACTTTACTTGATTGATATCTATCAAGTTAGCGTGGCCAATATTAGTAATGAAATATAACAACAAGGATGGACATAGGGATTTTTTTTTTGTTTACAAAGAATTATGGAAGAATAGCAGACTCTTAGAGGGTGAAAAGAATGCAGGTCCTCGGCCTTCAAAGGAGTTGGGTTCATCCAAACAGAAGCTGATATGAAACATGTGAACAATTTATCAGTTTACATCAAATACTTTTTTAAACCAGGAAAGAAAAACTGGAGGCGCAGCTCAGGACCAGAATTCAGGATGTTTGATTTCAGTTTCTGCACTCACCACAGTCTCCCTGACCATCACAGCTGTCTGCCAACTAAAGATAATATATAACTCTCTCCAGAGGAGTAAGAGGAGGAATCCTGTAAGATTTATGAATTTCTCAAGATAAGCCTCTCAGACTTATCTGGTTTTTAAAATGTCTGTTATTAATAATAAAAGGTTTTCACAGTGGGCTTAAAATGCAGGTGGAATGGTAAGAAAGTTGTACTATTAAAATCCTCATTTATCCCTATTATGTGGCTTACTACTGGTAATTACTGTCCATAGATGCCATGGTATTACTTCTTGAGAGAAAAAACATGAGGCTCAGAAATGGCTGAACTCATTCAGGAGAATTCAGTTCTTGCTTATAAAAAACACTGGTCCTCAGCCCAACCCTCAAAGGTAAAAGCAACATCTTCTCAACCACATAATCTACTTCTTGTACCATCTCTAATTTCCTTGAGTGGTCAGATCAAGTCAATATTATAGAAATCTCTAGTTTAGGTAGAATGATGACGCTGTCCAAAGAAAGACAGGGATGTAAAAACGTGCCAAAGGACTGGGGAAGGCTCTAATAGCAGAAACTGATTGCCAAGAGCCAGCCTGCAATAAAAATCACTGAAGGCAAGTCTTTATTTGTGCAAATCTCTTCTCTTCCAAGCAACAGAGATGCAATCAGAGGCCCAGCTACCTGATTGAGTTACAAAAGGATGGATGACATTGAATTTTTGGTGAAGGGAAGAAGAACATCCATGTGCAAAGTATCAAAGTATATCACATATAAATATTGAATATAGTAATAATATCAGGATAATGAAAACACGTTGTGGACATGGGCATGTTGAAAAGTGTGATGTTCTGCTTTGAGATTGTGAATGGTTTTGAAACAAAAAGTAAATGCACAATAAAAGCAAGAAATCCCTTGAGAGGAGTCTGAAGTCCTTGTGATCATAACAGAACAAAATATATTAATCTCAAACCTTTGGAAGGTTAACTGTAATTCCCACACAGCTCAGAAGCTTTTTTTTCTTTGTCTCATATCAGAATGCTGAAGTCTGGATGCCAAACTTCATTTTTTTCCACAACACATACATTCACCAAATGTAAGAACAAATTGACCAGTAATCATCTCAAAATGAATAAAAGTGACAGTAGACAAAGAGAGGCTTGACACATTTGCATGCATACAGTCTTCACTGTGATTCTGGGCAAAAGCTTAACAAAGCAGAAGCATATCATTTGTAGATGTATAGTGCTCATCAGTGTTAAAAGTATGAAATATACAATTGCTCGGTCTTCCAAATTCACCCTCATCAGAACGCCACCACTGGGAATCCAAGGCAGCTGGAAGGAGGAGAGTACCCTGGAAGATGAAAAAACCCTGGGGTTCACTACTACATGTTGGTGTGGTTGTGTCACTTTCAAAAGCTGCACGAAGTCATTGTGTTCATGCTTTTTTAGTGACTTAGTGAATGCTGAGCAAGGGTCTGCATTAAGCTCATTATACTCATAGCCACTCTTGCCTTTATTCACACTTTCTATCTCATCTTCCACAAGTTCAACCAAGAAAAGAAAATCTTTGATATAAAGTTCCTATTAATCTCATCTCAAATAACCCTCAAAGAACAAACGTTGTACTGTTTCTTCACGTTGTCATTAATATCACTACAGTTCAGAGGGGTTTGTTGACTTATTTGCACTTCAGTACGTGAAGGTACGCAAGACATAATTTGCAGAAATACATACTATCTTGCTACCTTTTCCATACTTGTCCTCTTTGAAATAATGTAAGCAAAGATTAATATTGACACATTTAAAACAGAAAGTATAGCAAGTAGAAAGGAAGTCTTAAAGATCCCAACTGTCATTAACCCAAACAACAACTGTGCAAAACCAGGCAATCATGTAGATTGAGTAACTCTTTTATGTTGTCAGAATTCATTCATCCCAGCTAAGTTCAGAAAACAATACCAAAACTGATGCCAAAACTCAGTTTCAGGGGTTCCAAGAGTAGTCATGGTGACAGCACATATAAACATTTGTGGGCGCATTACTTTTCGCAGCTGACCCAATACATTAGCAAAAGGAAGGTCGAAACAGTCCAATAACTTTAGTAAATTATTTGTGGAAACATTATCCTTTGAAATTGGAATATGCTCTTACAGGAAACAGGTAGATATCTATGCCGAGGGATACTAAATTTGGGTGGTAATGGGTTTAACTTTCACAAAATGAATCCAGCGATTTATCTGTGCCCTCCAACTGAAAACAAAGTTTCATACCCCTCTCCCCCAAGAGAGCAGTCACAGTGTAACTAGACCTGTCATGAAGTACTATAATGTCATCCTCACTGCAGGCCTGAGAGCTCTCAGATTTCAGCACATTAGCACAATCACTGTAGATCACATTTTACACAAACTCATTATGATGGATTTTGTGACTTACTAAATCAAGACCTAGTGAGGTCTGTCGTTGTGCGTGCATACCCACTGCACCTAACCAGCAATGATGGAGAAAATACCAATTTCTTTTACATCTTATCTTGTATAGCAATACTATAGATCAGGCAGAGGTGCACACTTGATATTTATCTGAGATGAGACAGAAAGCTTGAAAAATATTTCAAGCAACTGAAAAAACAAGAGATTTACATATCAGTCCTCGAAGAATTCATCTGTAAGCCACAAAGATTGCCAGTTTGAGTAGACGATGTTGTTTCTGTACGTGAAATGAGTTGTTCGAACGTTTAATGTGAATAATATTACTGCAGACAGATGCCAAGGGGCTCTGCCTGTGCTTAGGTTGCAGATGAGGTCAGCAAACCGTGACAGGGACGAAGGGGGCAGAGACAACACAGTGACGACTTACCCACTCTAGTGCTGAGCAGCTCAACAGCATTAAACGCTTGCAGGGCTATTACAGACTGGGAAACAACACTTTTAAAAGAATGATCATTCAACAGGGAGGCATCGAATAGAGGCAGCATCCCTTCTAGACTGGTGACTATTACGAGATGATTGTATGGATGACAGGCGTCAGATGTTACATTTTCTGCTTGCACATTCACACTATGCAGGAACAAACTTCACGCAAATAACTACATTAGAAGCTTGGAGAGATTCAGAAAACACTTGTTGATTTAGATACCACCGAGGCTGCAAGACTGGTGGCCAAAAGAAAGACTGCAATTCAGGGCATCAGAGAAAGGCGTGAGGGAATGAATGACTACTGAAGATATCACGGTACATCCGGTGTGCCTGCAGAAATGCTAGGGAATGGATTACATAGCTTAATCATGCCATCCTTCCTTTACTCTGAAATATACTGATCATATAATATCTCCGGTGTCAGTAATATAGAACACCTAGAGTGAAGAATTATTTAGTGTAAAACAAACATCAGGTTCTTCTCGACAGACGGATACCAGTCCTTGCAGGGAGGATGGAGGGTTAGAAAAATCAAGTACACCCACACATGTTGAGGTCAGGAATGGCAAATAGTCATGCATATGTGAGTGAATTAATTGCCTTCTGGCTGCAGACAGGAAACAAAGACAGACACCCATTCCCCTATGCTGCCCATTCCTTGTTTGTTCAAAAGTCCAGGATATGGCAATGCTATGCCAAAAAATGGAAAACATGCATCCTTATGAAGGAGCCATTGAACCAAAGTTTATTCTGTGTCAGTACTCATAAACATGTAAGATCTTAAATGGAGAGACTGCTCTTTTACAAATGTGAAGCAAAAGCAAATCCCCCAGTTCAAGCTCGCCAATTCTGAACTCCCCTGGACTTTCATTTTGGATACAGATGTCATGTTTGGCCTCTACATAACAGGGAGCTGAGGCAAAATCTTGGCTGTCTGAGCATCACAAAGACTTAAGAAAATTTAGATTTAATTCAAATGTTGATGACTTCAGTTCTAAACAGAAAAATCTGTTAGACTTTTACTAATTGCTCCTATTCCAGCTAATAGTTTGTTGTATATACTCAGATGAAGTCTGATGAAGTACAGTCCAGCTGAGTGATGGGGGTAAAAAAAGAAGTAGAGAAACAATGGAGAGAGCTGAAACATCCATGAAAACTGAAGGGAACACAAGCTATCTAACAAAGTGCACAAGTTTCTCAATAATGAGGTCCAAAGTTGCTCTCCTGCACACCATTGCAAAGCATGAGTAAGTACAGAAAGTGATCTGAGGCACGACAGCAGCATAGAAACTACCAGAAACTAAACATTAATTAGTCCAACTCTCATTAAAGAAAATGGTGAAACAGATATAAAAGTACTCATGGAAAATGGACAGAGAAGTGTTTGAGAGCAAAATTGAATGCTTAAGTAATAAGCTTTTTAATAATTTCTGAGATGTGAATTTACCAATTTCAAACAAAAAAAAATTCCCATGGTTCTGTGCTGAATTAACAGCTGTTGCCTTTACCTCTGCTGAGATGGAGCATGCTGGAAAACAAGAACAGAAGGTGTTACTCAGAGTTGCAGTGGGTGCCTCCCATTTGATCTTGAGAAGCTCCTATGTTTCTACATAGGAACTCAACAAGGTTTCTCTTGAGGAAAAAATAGAAAATGTTGTATCTCTGCTCACAGGTTTTCCACCAGTGAATCCCACTTAACTTACCCCCCCAAAAAATAAGAAGAATTAGCATCGTCTTACTTTTACCGGTGGAGACAAACCCAAGACTAAGTGACTCCACAGAGGCTGCCAAAGGAGACTGTATTCAATCCAGTGGCTGCTGAATTCTGGCTCCATTGCTATCTGGGCCACGTGCTCTGCAGGTTGTGCTTCCTGCTCTAGCACTACCCCAGAAGAGCACAGCAATACAGACTTTTTACCAATAACTGACCACAAAAAGAGGGACCCAAAAGGAGGAGCCAAGCTCAATCACCAGTTGTTCAGTAGGCAAAGGACACTGATGTGTATGACAGCAAGCTCACGTTGTCTTAGCCTCTGCCACCAAACTGGCTGAAGAAGTGCTGTGCTCTCCTTCCAATCAGAAAGGGTAACAGTCCAATCATAAAAATGATGTGGCCATTGGTACTTGAAAGACACACAAGCCTAAACCAGAAATCATGCTCTATAACCATGCTTTAATGGCAGGTACCTCCCCCAAAGGTTAGAGCCAGGACACAAACCTCTGCAAAATGAGAGGCAGGGTTATCAGACAGGATTTTCTATGAAAGCTTATAGCCTTTTTCTCACTTTGAATTAGGGCTACTTTACCTCATTCCGTGACACAGAGAAGAAAGGATACTTTTCTGAGCAGAGGACTGAATTTCCTATGTCTGAAATAATAGGATGTCTGCAATGAATTATATCTTCAAGTGTTTCTTTACCACAAGTACAAGAAGAAAACTGTGCTACTCATGGAGCCTTCCTTGATACCCATATTAGAGCCTTTCAAGTCCACTGTGGGAAACCTACTCTGTATTTTATAAAAGACTGTCAGTTGCAGCCACACCAAATAGGATAAAACAAGCAAGCAACAGCCTTTGAAAACCTTTCATCTGAAGATATGTATTGATAGAAATCACTGTGAACTGCAGTTTTGGGCTGGAACTGCCAGAACTGACCTCAAAATCAGTGCAGAAATTTATTTCTACATACACAACACTTCAACTGCCATTAAAAACACCAACAATGATGTCCTGGCTTCTGGATGCTGGAGAAAAACCCTGTACTAAAGCAGAAGCCAAAATCCCAATTTTCAAGAAGGGTAAGAAGGAAGACCCTGGTAACTACAAGCCTGTCAGTCTCACTTCAGTACCTGGTAAAATTATGGAGAAGGTTATTCTGGGGGATATTGAAAAACACTTGGGAGACAATGCAGTCATTGGTCATAGCCAACACAGGTTCACAAGTTAGAAGTCCTGCTTAACTAACTTAATTTCCTTTTATGACAAGGCCACCCATCTAGTTGACCAAGGGAAGTCAGCAGACAGTGATTTTTTGGTCCTTAGCAAAACTTTTGATACTGTCTCTCACAGTATCATTCTGGCATTCCTCTACCTGATGGTGGCAGCCTGAGTCCCTTCCCTCTGCTCACATATCCCACTCCTTCCTCTCTCACAGAGACCTTTTTTAGAAAGCAGAAATTCTCTGCCCAGCCATCTCTGACTTCTCTGTTTTCTCCCAGAATCTCACCCATATGGCCCCTGCAGGCTATATGCACTTCCACAAACCTGGCCTGGGGCTGGTGGAAATCCCAAGGCAGGTGGAGTGGAGATCCAACCCCACAGCTTGCTCACTTTGCCTATGCCCTTGTTTTCCCTTGAGATTTGTAACTGCTTTAGCATGTTCTGTAAGCTTGGATGATTTGTCTGACACAGCAGTGGGATGCCGTGCAATTTGTAAATATATGGACCACAGCCCAGCATCCTCAAATTCAAGTAAGACTTAGAATATCTATTTTTAGCAAAATAACTCCACTAATTAATTTCTGTATTATAAAACATGGGAACAGATTTCCATTGATTTTAGGACAAAATGGTAATTTCGTTTAAGAGACAGATTAAGAGGTTTTTAAAAAATGCTATAGTTTCAGAGAACCTGGAGCTATATCTTCTACAGGTAATTTCATTTTACACCAGTGAAATGAGAAGCTATTCCTCTGCAGTCAGTACATTTAATCTGGTCTCCAACAGGAGTACTTGAGAGGGAAATAAGGTCTTCTGTTCTTTTAACAGGACTTCAGCCTGGTGCTGCAGTAAAAATGAAGACTTATGCAAAACAATTTCCAAAAGCACACTTTCACCAACTGCTCCAGCTTTCGGGAAGCATAAGACAAGTGCTGATAAAACTTTACCAGAGGGTCTCCAACATCTGCTTGCTGTGATCTATGTCATTTCTAATACATTCTGCATAATGCAAGCCAAGAAAGGAAAGGGCGGCGGGGGTGGGGGGGAGATTTACAAACAACTCCCTCACTCCTACATTAAATTTGTCCCTCCCCATGCAAAAGGAAAGGCAGCTTTCCACTACTTCTACTTTTGTATTAAATTTATGACCTGAAGTGCTATGGAAAAGTCTTGTTAGCAACATGGTAATACAGTCTTACAATACAAACAGCATGGAAATATCATAAGCTGCTCTAGGAGTCCATCTAGCTTAGAGAACTGCAGGCAAATTTTGACTAACTGTTAAAAGAGACAGTCACCTTGCTTTGCCAGGACGGAAGTTCTTAAGCCATAAAAGAACTTTTGATGGGAAAAAAGTCAAATGGAATAATTTATACATCAGTAAAAATTTAAGTTTCCTGTTGAACTGTTCCCTGCATAAAAGAATTCCGGCCACGAGGAAGCTGTCAGAAATCCTGAAATTCTTAACAGCTTTCCATTTCTGGAAATGGTAAAACGGACAACCAGTCATTTTTCACTGCTGATAGGGGACGGGCTTCCATATTTCCAGAGTTATGAAATAAGAACACAGTCAGCCCTTTTGGAGAGAGATTAATTCCCTAGTACATCCTTCCATGTTTTATCAGCCTTTCACCAGTTGTGGGTTTGAACCAGATCCTGAATTATCAATAGCTTTTCTTGGTCAACATTGTCACATCCTAAGAAAACAATTACTAAAAATAACTAAGAATAACTACCATATCTATACCTCAGGTAGATTCTATTAACTGAACTGTGGAAAAAGCACACACTTATGGTGAAAACTTTGAGCAATCTCACTTTCTGAAAACATAGCTGACATCAAACTGGACCTATTAATAGTGGGTTTATCATAAGGCCCTCTAAGCAAAAGTCAATCAGTGTTGTAGCTACTATGTCCTTCTTTGGTTTTGTTTTTTTTTCAAAGTGTTGGAATGGCAAGAGAAAAAAAATAGACATATAAACCTTGCATATATGACCTGGTTTCTACCACGATGTTTACACTGAGTATCTATATTACTATTGCATGCGGCTGTTTATGCTCTAATGCTACAAGTACACATAACAATTGATAGTCACTGCTACTATGCTCTTTATCATGAACATTTCTAGAAATGTCCCTGAGATCCCTTTTTAAATATTAATCAGCTATTAAAATATGTTCCATGAGGCACAATGAACAACTAGAACTTCAGAAATTCTTTGTATGTATCTCATTAAGCAAATATGGAAATGGATATGGAATTTAAAAAAAAACTGCTTCCTTTAGTAAGATATTTAGCTAGCATACAAGCTACAATTTTGTCCCTTCCTAGAAATGGAGGGCAGCAAGTTTAGAACTTGCAAAATATATGAGTTCTTCTTCAATTACAAACCATTATTTTTCATGCAGCTACTGCACAATACATTATGAAAGAGGTCACACTAGGTAATCACATGTCCTTCTAGTCTTGAAATGTATTTACAAAGCTACTTAAGGGATGTAGATACCTATCTTCACTTTGAAATCTGTTACCACAGATTATTTGCCTTCAATATTTAGAAGCTTTTTAAGACAGTGTATTTCTTAGAAACACGCCAATGCACTAGCAAATAGTTTACAACCATTCACTCCCAAGGGACACCAGCCTCCAGAGTATGCTCCCTTTGCCTTATTTCAGTAGCAGCAATACTATTCTTTCTGCTGACCTGTACCAGACTGCAGCATGTCAAACTATTCAGTCGTGAACCCGTCATTTGAACATTTAGATAAAGAGTAGCAAGAATTATGGAAGGATCAGTGACACTCCACACATAAAATTTGCCTGAACTATTTTCTCTTGTAGCCAAAATTTTATTAATGGGCCATTTACTTGGTTAAAAGTTTCTGGTTCTGCCTTTGACCAACTCTGTCTGGATATGGTGTGATGCCTAAATTTTGCAAACACGGGTGCTAGAATTTATTAAGGTCTTTTGGTCATCTTGCCTTCCTAAAAACTTCAGAGAAACCTAAGATAATTCCAGATTACACAACTTCTAATGAAGGTAAATTTGCACAGAGTGAATTCCAGATACTTATCAACAGCCATCTGTAATGATCTGAACACTAGAGCCCTTTTGGCAGAAAAAAACGAGGCCTTCAGAGTTTGTAAATTAGTAATTTGTAAGGATAAAAGATAGAATTTGACTCTCTTAAGCTTTAGGTAGGTTTTTAAATTCCGGCTTTTACTACAATCAGGTTAACTAAATCAGCAAGCACTGCTAGGTTTTAGAGGGAAAAAAATACTCTTTTAATTAAACTGCCGTAATATTTTCTGCGGTTTCTTTCCTGAAACCTGCAAGTTGTGTACTTCTTACAAGGCATTAACCTGTGAAGATTTTTCTTTAGGAAACTGTGTATGCATAAGCACAATATAGCTAGAACAGAAGCCAAAGCATTCGAGGCAGAGCACCTGACACCAAGTGGCTAAGTCAGAGCAGCCAGAGCACCACATAGCACTGCATTCAATTTTGGCCACAGTAGCTAGCAAACACCCTGCTGCAGAGACAGTTGAAAACACGGGTGCAGCTGCACCACCTATGAGAAAGTCACAGCTATTGGTGACTTGTGATTATCCGTGGCCACTGGCAGCATGACAGGCAACCCAATACAGAAGGTAACCCATGGTGAAGAGAACAATCCCTCGAGAAGTAGTGAAATGTCACATCCATGGTCATCCCGTGTGGTGCACAAGGCCACCGTTCAGGGCAGAAATTCATCAGGAGATCAGAGTGAGTGTCCTCTGCCCTGAGGTCCGTGCTGTCACTCTGCACCAGACTGGAGGGACGGAATCCTTGGATGCAGTACAAAGCACCCCTGTGTCAGGCAAGAGACACCTCAGAAATCAGTATCCACCTGCTACGCCTATCCTGTACGGTAAAGAAGTTCTAGATCAGATGTCATTGAGCAGTGTCGTTCTGTCCTGGCAGCCAACCCATCCAATTCTCCCACGACAGCTGCCTTTACCAAAAAATTACCAATGTTTTTTACTTAAAACTGGTGGATCGGCTGGACTGTGCCTACCCAGGTGAAGCCACACTCACCACCCTTTCATTTTCTCTTTGCAGTCAGATTGACTGCCTTTCTGAAACGCATGAGATCGTGTTAAAATGGTCACACAGTTTTGTGTTCTTTCTCATTTTTATGTGCATCTGTCAAACTTTCTAAATTGCTGGCATAACCTACTGATGGGAATTTTAATTGCTGCATTTTCGTTTTCCCTAATCTATACAATTGCTTCCCATATGGTCATTTCTATGCAGAAGAAAATGCAAATTATTCTGGAAATTTAAATTCAGGAAGTCTTATACAATCACTGATGTCTTAGTGCAGTTTACGTACATTCCTGATCAAATCCCGAGGCTGACTCCAGGGTGCAGAATAATACCTTTTTGTTGACACAATGCTTTATACACAGTGTTGCTAAACATTGTAATTGACAAAGCACACCGATATTTTCAAAGCAGTTTCTGGCAATGCGAGGAAACGTGAAGGGGCTTTTCTCCAGGATTTTTCCATTTTGAAGAAGCAGGCTGTGAGCATGTAAATAATTTATGAGAACTGTAAGGACCTCCTCCAGCCCTTTTGACAGCCAGCTAGGATCTCAGAAGCTACATCTTGTTCATTCACGTTGAAAACACAGTTCCTGCAGGTTTCCCACCAGAAAAGTCTCTACAGGAGTCAGATGTGTGGAGGGAAAAAAGCTGCAAGCTGAGAGCAGATGCTTTCAGATGTATAGAGCGATGAGAAAAAAGACGCTGGGGGCTGGAAGCAGCAAAGAGGAACACCTGAATGTAGAAGGAGCAAATGTGCTTAGAGGGAGGATGGGGAGAAACCACGCAGGAAGACAATAAGGGCACTGTCTGGCCTTAGACAAGAGGACAGACAGTGTAGAGGGATATCAACGGACTGGAGGGAATTACGGAAAGCCCTCAGAGGTAAAAGGATACCCAGGGCTTAAGTGGGAAGGAAGAAGTGTGGGAGAAGGGAGAAGTGTTGTCAAAGTGCTAGGAAGAATGGCCACCTTGAAAACCTGGATTTTGCTTTTAGTGATCAATTTAATTGTATAACTAGGCAACTTGCACTAGTTGTAGAATAACCTGGCAATATATACGCTGTGTCTTTGGCCCCCTTATACTACTGCATTAACTTGCAGGTACATGAACTCATGATAGCTCGGTAGCCCGAGGTACTCAGTCCCTTTAAAAACCAAATTGAAAGTACATCTGTGTGCAGCCTTTTAATGCTAAGTAGTGTGCATAAGAAGATTTTTAGTAAAAACATACATGAATGTTTGAAATCTAACATGGCTTTTGGCTTGTGTAAAGCTGGTCATCAGACAGCCTTGAAAGCCCCAACAGCAGTGTCTACCAGAAGTGCAAGTACAAATCTTACGCTAACCAAATGTCACAAATGAATGAACTTTTGCCATCTTGCATATTGAAATAACTGCTTTGATAATGACATTGTGATTACTTTTTCACAAATACGACTGGAAAGGCTGCACTCAAAATACAGAATTTGAAGTTTTCTGATTTAATACTCCTCTTAAGCACTACACATACTTTTTAGCTCTTATAACAATTAATGGAACCAAAGGTGCAAAAGGAACCATTCAAAAGTGAGGAAACACTGGCCTGTAGCAGATCAGTCCAGCCCTGTTGTCGATGCGGAGTACGGTATAGCTTAACTTACACAACCAAACACCAAATTTTCCACGGGTAAAGACTCACTTGAGAGCCAGAGTTTCAAAGAATTTGGATCTTTTACCTTTGCTTGTTTGTTTTGGAACTGTTAGCATCTGTTGCTGTAAACAGGTCATTAAAAACAGCTGCAGGCACATTACTGTTATGGATGTGGATTAGGAATCGGTACGTGGGAATAAGTGGCAACAGCACGCAATATTTAGACTGTGGCACCTTAGACTCAGTCTGTAGTTTGTCTCTGTTAGCTGGCAACCATGTCTGGGCAAGCCCAATGACCTTAGGCCAGGTAGCCTCCTCTTATGTGTCTGCCCATATTGACCACCTTAAAGGAACTCAGCCTCAGGCACATAGGGAAATCTGAAGGTTTGGCATTAAGTTTTATCAAGCCACGGTGCAATGGATCACACTGGCTGGATTTGCTGCTTTACTTCCCATCTAAGAAAAACGCCCGCATTTTTCCCTCTTTACACTCCTCAGAAGGTTTTGCCACTGGTGAAATTGTTCTGCAACATTTGAATGCACTGATAATAGAAAATTCATAAACATATCTAAGGCTGACATTTTGTGCTTGTTAACGTGCTAAACATTTACTACAGTGAAGATGAATTTATGGCTACAGGGTAAAAAACATCTTTGTTTCTCTGGCTAACATAGCTTATTTTCCATTAAAGATACCACAAAACATCTGCAAGAGCTGCTGAACTCCACATTTTTAATCAATATTTACATAGGCTTTTCATTGAAAACAAGAATTCTTTCTGCATCATGCAGTATCAGCTCCAGTCCTTTCTCCGCTTTTGCTGTCTCTGTGACAGAAAACGTGCATTCACATTTAACTGAACTTTACTGCCAGGAAAATTAATTCTAGGAACAGAATGAAACATTTTCCTGAACTGAAAGGCAATATGCAACAAATGCAAACTTACTTAAGCAACGGCTCTACCTGCTTTGATTTTTCTTCCAAAATAAATGCTCTTGAAAGACTGTCAAATGAAAGCACATCAATGAACAACAGCCAGGATTTGCAGAGGGCTCGCAGGCCAGCAGCCAGGCAGACCTACAAACCCACAAAACTGCTTTGACATGCAAAGCCTTGCGACGCCGGGTTTCTCACTACCAGCTGCCTCCACATTTATCCACGCAGCCCTGGAACCATTTGTGACTAACATCAGCCTGCTGCCATCTTCTGGTGAAAAGTTGAGGACGTTAAACAACCGCAAATACAATCAGTTCTTGCATGCTCCCATTATCTTGGGCTTTTACCTTACACTAAGGCAATGTAATATTACTTCTGCAGTAATAGAGAGAAACAAGCAGGTTAGCGATCTGACAGGGACTAAGGATCCTTTTCACAAGTCCCCTTTCACTGACCCTGACCAATAATCTGGATAGTGACGGCCAAAATGGCTTCAGCATTAAGTAGTGGCTGTTACTTTACTTGGAAACATACACCAATCCAGCACAACAAAACACACTCCAGAAGCCATCTCTTTGCACGCACTGTAAATAGGACAGACAGAACACCAGTAAAGTCAGGAAAGGCAGAATTCGATACTAAGCAGGCAAAAAAAGGTTACGTTAACCAAGCCAGAACTGCAAGAGTATAAATGGATGCCACTCCACTCACTTCTCCTACCAGTCCATCTTGACATTTGCCTGTTCTTTGCACTAAGCATGTGCAGCTGGCAAACGTTCCTCACAGAGTGACATGTCCTGGGACACAAGAAACCAGCATATGGTAATTCCAAGGGGAGATACAGGATTCACGTGCCCAGGTCACTGCTTCCCACATTCACAATGAAGAGCAGCAAATTCTTCTCCACCACAACATAATGGCAAGGATAAGATAATTTTCTCATCTGTATTCCTTAAGAGCACTGCAGTACTACTTTTGGTGCTTAGACTATCCAGCATAAAGATGACAGCAATTTGCAATGTGTTAGCCCATTTAATCCAACCATAATGAGTTCTTGATGAACTGAGGTTGACTCACACAAAAAATCATTACTGAGAGAGACATTATTTCAAACATTTAGATGTACATGGTCACAGTAAGGTTACTCAGAAGGCAGTGCTGCTGTAGTTCAAACTCGTCGTCAAACATTGCTAGAGGTACAACATGCAGGTCTGCAAATTACTCCGGCAGACCAAGCAACAAAAAGTCAGATGTACAATTTGCCGAATGCTTTACGAGGCTGAAAAAAAAATAATAAAACAGTACTCATATGCAGTACAGTCATTCCTTTCCTCAGGGAACAGGAAATACAGACCTCCTGGTGCACTCAAACATAAGCTTCACCATAGCCTGAAAAGCAAAGACTCTAGGAAGGAAAGGGAAAATGGATTGAAGGTCACAAGTTCCCAGCTAACTTCAGAAACCCAACGTCTATACCAGTACCTGTCTTCAAAACCCTGCCAAGAGCAGTCTGTGCTATCATACCACCAACCCAAGTTTTAGTCGAAAGAGGCAGTCGTTTTTGACAGCTGTTTTCCATCAGAAGGTACTGATGGAAATAATCCATGAAAATAGGTTGATTTTTAGGCAACTTAATGAAAATATTTTTGTTTGATTTTAAAAACAGGTGTGTTTTCCTGTTAATCTGTCTTCAAATTTTCCCTTTTTAATAGTTTAAGGTTTTAATGTTTTATTTCATGTTCCTGTGCTCCTACAATGCCATGTTGATGCCTCGGAAAGAAGTTACATCAGAACATCTGCTATCACAAAAACTCTCTTCTCAACCTACTTACAATTCCGTAAATAGAACTTTAGAAATAACATATAAAAAAATACTAATTTCGCACTTCTACCAATGCAATAAGGGAAGAAAATAGTGTCAAAGCATTAAACTGTAAGTCCTTGATAAAGTCAGGATTTTCTAACCATTAGCACTCCTCACTACTTGAGAAACAACAGTTGCAAGAAATATTAACTGATGATTAATACCAACTTCCAAATCTAAACCTGCTAAGCAGCAGGGAGAGGCCTTAAGAGACAAATATCGAGTAAAGCTTACTCTCCTGACCAGCATTACCACAGAGGTTGTTCCTCCTACTGCAGAAAATCTGCCTGAAAAGAAAGCCAACACAGCTGGTCAAGCCCCAGGAAATTATTCTTGGCTCGCACCAATGGTTTGCGTCTTTCTTAAAGATCAACAGCTTTGATTTGCAAGAACCGGCTGTTGGTGCTCCCTAAGCACCTAATTATATTGAAAAGTGAGGGCATGACCTTTGTATCTCAGTCTCAGCCCTGGTCTTTACCGGTATGACCAGCTTTCAGCAATCCCAGGCCCCTGAGATCAGTGGGAAAGTCTGGGACAAGGAAGACTTACCCTTGGTGGAGGAGGAGCAGGTTAGGAAACACTTAAACAAACAGCATACCTGGGTCCATGGAGTACCCACAAGCACCGAGGGAGTTGGCACACGTCATTTTGAGACCATTCCCTTTATCACTGAAAAGTTGTGACAATAGGGAGGCTCCTTAGGGCTGGGAGAAAGTAAATGTCACTCCTGTCTTCAAGAAAAGCAAGAAGGAGGATCTGGGGAACCGCAGGCCAGTCAGCCTCAATCCCTATGATGATGACAAAGACAATCCTGGAAACCCAATTCCAGACGCTGGCTGTCACAATGGCTTAAGGAGGTAATTTGAAGTGGTCAGTATCGTTTTACGAAGGGGAAATCATACTTAAACCAAACTGAAAGCCTTCTACAATGAGAAGACTGGCTTGGTAGATGAGGGGAGAGCAGCAGATGTTGCTTACCTTGACTTTGGAAAGGCTTTTGACACTGCCTACCATAACATCCTCATCAACAAACTGATGGAAGTATGGGCTAGATAAGTGGACATTGTGGTGGACTAAATAACTCTGGACTCAAAGGATTGCGATCAGTGGCACAAAGTCCAGCAAGAAACCAGCCACCAGCTGTGTGCCCCAGGGCCAGATAATGGGGTAAATACTATTAAATATCTTTAAAATATTTAATGGGACAAATGGCACCATCAGCAGGTTTGCAAATGATACAAAAGTGGAAGAAGTGGTGGACAGATCCACTGTGTATGTTGCCATTCAGAGGGGTCTCAACAGAACAAAGAAATGTGTCATCGGGAATGTCATGAAATTCAACAAAGAGAAATGTGAAGTTGTGGATTTGGAGAGGAATAACCCCAGGCAGCAGGACAGCCTGATGTCTAACCAGCTGGAAAGCAGTTCGTCAGAAAAGGCCCTGGTGGTCATGGTAGACAAGTTGGCCAAGAGCCCGCAACAAGCCGTTGTGGTGAAGGCCAGCAGCACTCTGGATTACACTGAACAGGGCATTGACAGACCATTAAGGAAAGTGATTCCTCCTCTACTCAGCACTGAGGAAGAGGCATCCAAATGCTTTGTCGAGACCTGGACTCCCTATGAGACATGGACATACTGGAGCAAGGGGCCACAATGATGTTAAAGGACTGGAACATCTCTCCTATGAGGAGAGACCGAGAAAGCTTAGAGGAGAGAATGTTCACAGACACTATCAATATGTATAAATAACTGGTAGGGTGGGCATAAAGAAGCAGGAGTTAGGGTCCCAGTGGTGCCCAGTGACAGGACAGGTATGCCATCCACAGAAGCAGGTAAGAAGTAGTCCAAAACAACCCTTGCCACAGCACCAGCCAAGAATACAAACAGTATCCATGCCCCATCCTCCACAGTGGCGTCTTTGCACTACACATCAATTCCTTTTCACACTACTTTTTATTGTATTTATACAAAAACATGAGTTAAGCAGGACTGGGAAGTTATATGTGCTTTTGCTGGTTTTACGCCTTTTTCAAATAAATTGTGTGCTGTACTGAAGACAAGAATTCTAAGCACTCCAGGTCTGAGTTTTTAAACTTGGTGTCTGCATATCCCACTGGTTTAAATGGGATTTGTAGCTACCCTTTACTGGCCCATCTCTGCCCCAATTTTTTCATTCTTTAAGCCAAGGCCAGAGGAATAATACTATGTCTTTCGCAACACCATGAAGCATCAGCTACTCACTTTACAGTCTTTAAGCTGAGGGAAGATGTTTCATAAAAGGATGAGACCTATCTGCATGGATCCAGTGACAGTTAAGTACATGAAGAGGTTTCTTGCCCCCCCACCTCCCCTGCCTTTGAAGCATCTCCTTTGACTACTTAATGTGAAGTATACTTTAAACATTTGCTGTGTTCAAGAATATCTCAGGAATCTAGAAAAATACTTCTAAACTTTACTTTTGATTCCTCACTCACCCCCTACAATCATTTAAACATTATGTAGACTGAATATTGGAATCAATGGCACATAGCCAGTGGAGGTATGTCAACTTGCACCAGTACTGTAAAGACGTAATGCAGTAACGCCACCTAATGACCTGATGCCATGATCTCTTCCTGCATTTCAGAGATAACAGTCCAAACACTACTTTTTCCCAACTGACAGTATTTTATTTAAAAAAAAAAAACCCAAACCAAACCAAACATATTTTCTATGAATACTGCATGGAAAGAGAAGGGAACAGAAAAAGAAGGGTTAAAAAAATTGCCTTGAAAAAACAAAGGACCACTGTTCTTGCAATGCTAAAACACTGTAATGTCTTAATAGGAGTATAATTCTGTTGCACTTTACTCATGCATATTAACAATGGATTGCACTGGCAATAGGTAACAGTAATAGGTAGTAATGTGTAAAAGTAATAGGTAGGAAATTGCCAGTCACTATCAGAAGGACTGAGAGAACTGAAATCAAAGAATTGAGAGTCTCCAGCATAGTCTTTGCACTGAAGTATTTGTCTTTAGAAGCAAACTGGTTCTTCTGTAGGAATAAAGAAAATTTTCTGTTAGGGTTATAAGAACCATTTTACTTGCATTGAACGCAACTCTGGCCATTACTAAAGCTCTTTCTAGACAACCATTTGCCAGTTAGTTAACGAGCTATTTCCAATGCAGCAAAAATGATGAAGCCTTAAGCACCTTTAGTGTCTGCTAAAAGAAATCCCACTCAGTTTTTTTAAAAGTTGGTTTAAACTTAAAGCCAGAATTTCATTAAAACTAGTAAAAGAAACAGAGCTGTCCTGGTTTGAGGTAAAACAGGACCAATTTTGTTCAGTAACTTTGCTTCTTAGCTGGGCCTCTCCTAACTACTGAAATTAACAGCATATTTTGCAGACACTGTTCACTCTCACAGTGATAAGACCTATGTTTATAGCTGATGCCCAGGCATGGTATGCAGAGAGGCTCTGCTTATACTTATTGCTATAACACCCAAGCCCAGATAACGTGGTTATTTGCCCCGTTGGAGGGTCGGAAGCAGAAAAGTGCAGAGGGGTCCCACCTGAGGGGAGGAGCGGACAGGACAGGTGACCCAAAACTGACCAACACGGTATTCCATCCCATCTGCATCATGCTCAGTATAAAAGCTAATGGATCAAAGGGTCAGGCCTCTTCCTTCAATGGCCGCCATCTGAGGAGGACTCTGTTCGTCTCCCTGTGATCCCGATCCTGAATGCAGATCCGGAATCCAATTCCCATCCATCACTGAGTCCAGCCTGGGACTGCCCCAGTGCTAGCTGGTGTCGTGACTGTCATTTCGGGAGCTTGATATGGTTTTGTATATATTTTTCATTATTTTCTTTTTATTTTATTATTAATATTTCATTAAGGTAGTTTAGTTCCTTCTAAACTCGTAAGTCTCTTTTTCCTCCTCTGCCTCTCTCTTTGAAGAGTGGTAGAGGGGAGCACCTTCGGTCCCATCTGGGGTCCCCCACATCCCCAGTAGCCAATTTGGCCTAAACCATGACAAGAGCTCTATGGAAAGAATTTCACTCAGTTCTTGCTCAGTTTTTCCCGAGTTTTGCAACGTTTTGTCTATGTGAAAACTAACACTCTACACTGTGAAGATGACATCACAAACTGCTTGAAAAGAAAAGTGATCCTGCTGGTGCTGTGTAGGACTTCCCATCTCAGGAGACTTCCACAGTTTGGCATTTCCAGGCTATTGTATTTCCACTCTCCAAGTTACTGAAGTTTCAGTGCTTTCCATAGCGATGCACTTCATTTACAGAAGCTTTATTTTGAAGATGGGTCCATTCTGTCCCTCAAGTTCTTAAACCAGTCCTCAGGCAAAATAATCTTAGTAACTGCCACTGAAACTAGTTGTCACTGAAGCCGCTGAGTGTTTTATTTCACTCTACCCCTGAGAAATCCTCACAAGAACTACAACAGGCAATAACAAAATCCCTTATCAAACATCTTCGGAACAGGACTTCACATTACCAAGATGGAGATGAGCAGAACATGCTACAATGTAAACAGAACCACTTTATTTAAAAAAAAAAAAATTGGAAAGCGACATTCCAGTGGTCAGCTCACTTTCCCAACAAAAACTGCCAAGAGTAAAATGCAAAGCTCCCCTTGCATCAGGAGGTCACATCACTCAGCAACATGACATCACCATCTCCATCAGTGAAAAGATGCAACCAAGTGTCCAGAATTGGCATAGCAAAGTGTCAGGTGAAAAAAATACTCTCAGTATAGCTGCACCTGGTATTTAGTGTTGAAAAAAGTTTGTTGCAAATGTGTTGCTAAAAGGACCTGTGTTTTCACTGTAGATGTCTAACCACGCAAAATTATGTAATCAAATATGTATTCAGTCTGTTCAGACTCTTTTTTTTTGTTACCACTACCCTCACTGACTAACAAAATTCCTGTGTTACACAATGGATGAAGTTTTCAGCAGTGCCCAAGCCTATGCCCCAACTGTTTCCTATAAATACTGACAAAATATCTCATCTTTTAAAATGATAAACAGCCACTGTAAAAAATTTCAGCCCCAATCACATGAAATAAAAGAACTGCCAAAAAATTCAAAGATATGAGTACTGGGTATCAGAACCCTGTGTGTTAGGAATACAGACAACACTGGTGACTCCCATACTGAACCTTTCTCTGAGAAGGCGCTGCAAAATTCAGATCAAGCACTTTTGATAAAAATTACTGGTGGCTGGTGGGCGTCGCCCAGGGCGTCACCACGGTGAGAGTGGGCGAACAGGGCGCAGCTTTTCTAACGGTAAGTTACTAAAAAACTCTTGACCCGGCCAGGACGTCATGGTAAGAACTCGGCAGAAGACCACGGCTTTCCTGAGCTCTGCACCGAGCAGCTCTGAGGTGGCCACCCAGACAGAGCTAGCGTGGAAACATGCTGCCACCCAGGTGTCGGGCTGCGGGGAGTGCCCTGCTCTTGCACCGGTATTGAATAGTAACGGTGAGCAGGCCTGTGGGCGATGTGCCCAAGTAGAGGAGCTCCTTCAGCTAGTGATGGAGCTCCGTGAGGAGGTAAGCCGCTTAAGAAGTATAAGGGAATAGATAACTGGAG
>VUYV01000018.1:763740-798483 GCA_008711295.1 Anarhynchus alexandrinus | reverse complement strand
TGCTTATAAATATCTAAAGGGTGGGTTGAAGGAGTATGGAGCCAGACTCTTTTCAGTGGTTCCCAATGACAGGACGAGGGGCAATGGGCATAAGTTGGAACATAGGAAGTTCCGTTCCAACACACGGAAAAACTTCTTTACAGTTAGGGTGACGGAGCACTGGAACAGGCTGCCCAGGGAGGTTGTGGAGTCCCCTTCTCTGGAGATTTTCAAGACCCGCCTGGATGCAGTCCTGAGTAATGTGCTCTAGGCAATCCTGCTTTAGCAGGGGAGTTGGACTAGATGGTCTCTAGAGGTCCCTTCCAACTCTGAAAATTCTGTGATTCTGTGAATACCCTGTGGGTCAGTTTTGGGTCACCTGTCCTGTCCGCTCCTCCCCTCAGGTGGGACCCCTCTGCAATTTTCCGACCCTCCAACAGGGCAAATAACCACGTTATCTGCCCTTGGGTGTTATAGCAATAAGTATAAGCAGAGCCTCTCTGCATACCATGCCTGGGCATCAGCTATAAACATAGGTCTTACCATTCTGAGAGCGAACAGTGTCTGCAAAATATGCTGCTAATTTCAGTAGTTAGGAGAGGCCTAGCTAAGAAGCAAACTTACTGAACAAAATCAGTCCTGTTTTACCTCAAACCAGGACGCCCTCTTGGCTGTTAACATCTCAGCAGCCACATTATAGCTTCCACAACCAGCCACATAAATCTCTTTTCATAAAATTTGTCAAATTCTGCTTTATAAGGAAGATGTCAAATACAGATGGAGATTCTTCTTAAAACCTATTTGCAACTGTTTTGGAAGAAAACAGAAGAAAGATATACCAGAACAGAAAAACAACTTTACCTAGCAATGCTTCAAAACTCTGTAAACACATCAGGTTAGAGGTCAGTACTTTCACAACAAGAACTACCTACTGGAACCTCAACTTTTACATTCCCACCCCACCACAAGCCATATTATCAGTTACTTACAACATAATGTCATAAACGCATATCAACTATTTGCAAATAAAGTGGTGTTAACAATACCACAAGTCATTACAACTTGTACTGGTTCCAGCAGGAATAGGGTTAATTTTCCCCAAGGATCTGGCACAGGGGGACAGGTATTCCATACCATGTGACAGCCATGCCCAGTATATAAGTATATAGAGGGAGCTGG
This sequence comes from Anarhynchus alexandrinus, assembly GCA_008711295.1. Lineage (NCBI taxonomy): Eukaryota > Metazoa > Chordata > Aves > Charadriiformes > Charadriidae > Anarhynchus > Anarhynchus alexandrinus. The sequence continues at coordinate 797,325 of VUYV01000018.1, read as the reverse complement.
CCGGGAGAGGGGGCAGGAACTTGAGGCTTAGAGCGGGCTGGAGCTGTCTGGGTCCGGTGGGTGAGCGGTGGTACCGTAATCGTGTTTGTACATTCCTCTATTGGTGTTATTGTTGTTGTTTTTCTCTTTCCTTTGCTGTTCTGTTAAACTGCCTTTATCTCAACCCATGAGTTTTTGCCTTTTTCTTCCGATTCTCCCCCATAGCTGTGGGGGTTAAGTGAGTGGCTACATGGCTCTTTGGTGCCGGCTGAGGCCACGACCAGAACAAAACTTCAGCTTAACGTACTTATTCAGTAATGTGCCCAAAAAAATAGGCATTTCAGTGGAAGTTTTTTAAAAAACAGCAGCCTCTATCAACAGGTAAAACTGATCACAATTATCAGATTTCACTATTTCTCATTTGAGACTTCCGTTTTCTAGCTATTTTAAGAGAGATGCTTAAGAAGGAATACATAGTTCTGTAGATAAATGATGGGCTATATATACAACACTCCTATGGATGACATAAAATTGGAAGAACCACGTCAGGTAACTGACACTCTTAAACAAGGAGATTGGAAAACAGTTTCCGCAAAAAATAGAAAGGAGTGCAACTTCTCCATCCAGGCAGTGCTTGGAGAAGATGCTACGCACTCAACTGAACCATAATTGCACTACCATGGTTATGCTTCTGCTTTACAAATTCTATCCTGATGATGGTTCCTTTGTGCCAGGCTCCTCATTCAACTGCTCTTTATCTGGAAGAAAAACTGTATTCGTTAGCATACTATAATATTCAATTAATTGACAGAAATACTGCTCCAAAAGTGTTTGGCTTATATTAAAAAAGTATGTATGAAATGGTACTTCTAATTTTGGTAACTGTTCCAAGTAAGGTAAAATCATCTGGCATCAGTACAGCCTCAATTTTAAGCAAAAGCTAAATTGCAGCAAGCCTTTGTACAACGTATAAATCTCATTACTCCTTGAGACTACCTTGTTGTGTTAAATTCCTAGTATTCCATTAAACACCACCTGTTTTGGTGAAAGTTTTCAGTATAACCATTACTGGCTCATTTTTATTAATGCATTTCAAAAATTGACCTCACACGTAATGAAAAGTTGCACTACTGGTTAAATTAACTTGACACTTCTGTCAGAAATGGGGTGAGGGGGCAGGCAGGCTAGAATGCAGGGTGTTTCATAATAAAAAGTGTATTAATGAAGTATTACAGACTATGAACACCTGAGCTCACAAAAGCTCCGATTACCTGCAAGACATTTCTAAATAGCCAAATTTGTTCAGAGTAAACACACCATTTCAAACTAGCTTTGTGAATTCTCAAAATTTAACTTCAGATTACTCCATTGCTAATGCATTTTAAGTCTTTTTTTTAATAGCTACAGATTACTCAGAAAGTCAGATAAGCAATTTTCCTTCTACCTGTAAGATGTTGATACAACTAAAGGTACCATGTTCCTTTACTTTTATATCTCGTCTTCCATAAGGAATAAGCATACAAATAATCCATCTCCCTACGCTTCCACAGCAGGGTTCAGCTATTCAGAGTAGGTTATTTATGGCAGTATACCCAGTGACAGAATGGACAAAATCTTGTTGCTAAAGTACACAGACACTTACCTTTCATTTTATCTATTAAGTCTAACGGGATTTTGTGTATCATTGATGCCATTTTCTCCAGACGTTGAGAGGATACCAGCAAAGATGGCAGGGAATATTTTCTTTCATTAAGAGATATTGGTGATGGTGTCTTGGTAAATTCTTTGTCCAAGCAGAAGAGTTCTCGAGAAGAACACATTTCATCTCTTTCTCTTTTTTCTGGCGTAAGACTTAGGTCTGATCTACAACTTACAGATTCATCTCCATTATGTGTTTGATGCAGCTCCTCTTCACTTCTAGATGCAGTCCTTTTCAGCGCTTCATGTGTTTTGAACAGGGACTGCAGATCTAGCTTTGATTTTTTAATATCCCCCTTATTTTTTGAATCATCTGTTACATCTGTGCTGTCTATTAAATCAAAATTAGACTCTAAGCTTGCAAATTTGGTGGTATCTATGTTATCAAGTTCTGGAAATGTCTCATCAAATATGCAGATATTTGATCCGTCGGAAGCTTCATGAGTTACAAAACATAACAATGCAGATACATTCTGGTTCAGCACCCTATCCATTAAGGAACCCTGAAAGTGATCTGAAGGTAGAACACTTGTTCCACTGTTGTGGAATACTGAACAAGTATCTGGAGTATTCATGCTCTTCTTTACATATTGAGAACTCTGTTCTTCCGGATCTTCTACAGAATTTACATTCTGTACAGAAGTGTTTAGAATACATTTTAATTCCTGTTCTTCAGTTCTCTCACTCTCTTGCACTCCAGATGTTTCCAAAATTGAAGAGTCAATGTTATGACTTATCTTCATCTGCTCTTGAGGTCTAAATTCTGTACAACTTAATTGAGACTTCCTTTCTGACAAAGAAGGATCACAGTCAGGTACAGGAGTTACAGGAGAGTACACAAATCTAGAGTCTCCTGTTTTCTGCATTATAAGTCTAGCATCCATTGGAGCTTCTTCTACCATTACTTCAGTTGGGGCCGGCTCCATGTCTGATGAGCGCTCAGGTTGAATAGCTTTTCTCCACGAGCTTCTTATTTCAGTAACTAAATGGAACAAACCAAGGTAAAATTTTAGCACTCTCATGCTCTCAATCTGTTTTAATACTGTCCCTTCAGTAACATAAGCAATCCAAGAAGGAAGATGTATAGCTGCTTTATATTATTTATGCTTAGTCTTCTTCCTCAACACAAAGGGGATTCTACACAGGAAAAAAAATCTATGTTAAATCAAATTCACAATATTCACATCTTATTAAGCCTACATCTTATTAGGCCTCCTATGTTGTGTCACAGAGTAAGCAACTAGGATAACTTGCACCTTGACTGAAATAATTATCTTTTTCTTCTTGTGTGACATGTGATTAGTTCATTGATGTTATACATTTCTAATCAATAAGTATCATAAAAACAGAGTTTTAGACTTACGCAGATTTTCTGGAGTTCGGGGAATTTCTTTCCTTGTTAAAAACGGGTTAAAAGCCAGTGAACTAATAAGATCTTCTAATGACATTCCTTCTTTTTCACCACTCTCAGGTGACTCTGACATCACTGCTTTTGCAACCTGTAGGATGTTAGAGAAGGGCAAATCCTGAGAAAGCAAAATTATAACCTCTTTATTTCTGTCAGTTATGGCTCAAAATAAATCCCGTTCTCCAAATGACCTGAAGAGCTTGGAACCTCCTGACTCTTCTTCTGCCATTTACTACTTAGGCTCACAATGACCACGGTGTCCTACCACACAAAATGAAGACAGGGGACTGAAATCTGAATTCTAAATCTAAGTTCCTCCATCATCTCTGAATCCATCTTTAAAATAAGAAAATGTGCTCAGCTAGAATATATTTGAGACACTAGTCAAGAATCACATAAGCACGAAGACCAGAGCTCTATTTACATAAGTAAAACATTCTAGCAGATGAAAAATAACTGTACTATTTCAGTGAAAGATGCAATTTACTTTCCAAATCAAGCTGTGGCACATTTTACAGTAACACTTGTAAAGGAATTCCTTAAATCTTAAATAAAATACCTAAAAGAGGAAATACTTAAATTCTTGCTTAGAGATCCCAAGCCCCTGTTAAATATTTAACCTGCATAACTTCAGAAATAAAAAGGACTTCCAAATTCTTAATACATGCAGTGGTTCATAGGTTAAAGTATGATAGTTGATAAAAATCATACCGTGACCCTACTGAAAGTGCCGTTCACTTCATCATGATTTGTATGTATGATAACTGCACAAGCTCCATGCTTTCAGGGTGTACTTAATTGGGCAGTCACCCCTAAAACTTAGCGACACTGATTACTATCTAGCAGAAAAAAAGTAACTTTTTACATATGTGTTTTACATATGGGTTTATGGTTACTAATTTGTAATTTTATAATTAGTATTCTGTTCTCTGAACCTTATGACTATTTATTTAAAATACAAAAAAACAAAAGTTTATTTAACTTCTCCTAACCTCTTCTGCCAGTATTTCTCTGGCTTTCTTAAGAGGGTCTTCTTTATTGACAGAAGGCTCTGTCTGGATAACATGATCATCTGTGTTCTCCGACACTTCTGAAATGGCAGATTCATCCTTTCCATTTTTTAAGATCTTGGGAGGCACAGGTGTTTTTTCCACCTTGCAAGTTTCAATATGCAAGCTCTACAGGAATACACAGGGATTATTAGATGCTTTAAACTCAGGTGTCAGAAAACTGCCCTACAAATTATGAACAGCAATGGCCTTAGTGTTTAGTCAATAAAAATATTTCAGTCTTAAATTCTAACTAAAGACAAAATATTTTTACAATCGTATTTAAAGTAGGACGTAAGTAGTGAAAGCAGGATGTTAAGTAGTGAAAGTAGGACGTAAGTAGTGGCTAGGAAAGGGTGTTGCATAGAACATAGATGACTCATCTGCAACTACCTTGAACGCACTACAGTGAACAACTGTGCAATGGACAACTGTACATCCAAGTTGCTTTTAGGCCATGTTATAACCCTGAAGTTCACACACAACTTGATGTTTCTTTGAAGTCTGACCACTGCTTACACCAAAAAGCTTGCTCAGCAAGCAGACAATTGGCAACACACTGCGTTGTACTCAAAGTGGGTGCAAGTGCACCTACTTCCTACTGTCCTTTCCTAAAACTTAATGAAGTCCCTGGCAGTTAGCTTTTACAGGACTGATTCAAATGTGTAAAAATACTGCTTTAAGAAAACAAAAACCCACAACCCTCCCCCCCAAATACTAAGTCTAGGCTTCGATCAATGTAAAAAGCAAATATACTAAGTTTAACTTCTTTGACAGGTAGGAAATTACTGAAGAATACCTCTTCAATTAAGACGTCTCTGTTTTCAGATGCTTTTGATGACTCCAAAGGCACCGCATCGACCCTAGGGGGTGGGCAGGGGAGGAGTTAAAAAAAAAAAAAAAAGGAGTTTTAGAGACAAATTAAACAAGTGGCACACAAGTCTTAGAAGGCCATTATATATTGTGTGCCTCGTATCTGTCCGTTACGATTTCCCTCAGTTCGTCCCGGTCATCAGAAGGCAATTTTACTATAGGGAGAACACGTGACAATTAGAGCAGATTTAGCTCTAGTTGTGTATCAGCCTCCCAAAATTAATAAGTTATGAAACTTCTCCCTTGATTACCAAACAGAAAAAGAAGGGACATTGTGATACATTTTGTAAACAAGTCTTCTGCATTCTGCAACCAAAGATAACTGGAAAGTCTTCTGCAGACTTGATAATTTTCTTTTCCCTAGATATTCTTCCTCTGAATCGCCTCTGGCATCCACAGGTCTGTTCCTATATGAACTTACTGATATTTAATAATCACCTGGCTACCAAAAACTTGAATCTTATCACTCCTGATGAGTGTAGTGCTAATTGCATAGCTCTCTGAAATGTAAGGTACAGTCCTTGCTTGTTAGGAAGAACACACCTTAAAACATTAATATTTGCTGTTATCGGTCTTTAGAATCAGAAACAGACAAAAATCCATGCTCTATGAAGTCACTCAGTGAAATCCAGGCTTTAATTGTTAACTGCTTGGACAACCTTTGAGACTTACATGCAACTACATCTGCTGATGTCTAAGTATAGGACACCCTTCCTTTGCTAACTCCCTTTATCTCCTAGTAGGCAACTTCCAAGTATCTGTAGAAGTCATATTATGAAACAGTGTTACTCAAAAGGTCATGAAACCTTCCTAGACTAAATAAATGACAAACAGGCCAAAACTTTTTAGAATACCATTGGTTTGTGTTCTATCCTTTGCTGGAACTGTAGTAAGAGAAGTTACAGAACAAAGGGATTTTAGAAGATTCACGAGAAAAGCCTTGTTGAGAAGGTTTAGCACAGTAATTCTGCTCAGGAGTCAGGGTTGTTTGGTTTGGTTTGGGTTTAGTTGTTTAGGGAGGGTTTTTTAAACACAAAAGAAGGGCTCCTGTGGATGTCTGTTCTTTCATTCTCAGGCTATACTGAGCATATATGCCTGCCTCAAGCCAGCCTGAGAAACCAAATTCTGTTTTCTCTACCCAGCTCTTAAAACTTGAAAAAATGTAGTTAAGGAGCAAGATAAGAGCCTTGCAACTTGGCTGCAACTTGACAAAGCGGCAGTTACTTTAGGACTATCTTGCTCAATCAGGAAGATGATGGGACATGTAAGAAGTGGGCTGCTGAAATATTCCACTCAGGATCAAGAGAGATATTCAACTCCAACAAGTAAATGTCTATTTTTCCACTGCTTTTTTATCAATTTCTCATTAACATCATACCGTCTTGATGGTGGTGTTAACTTATCCATCATAGTTTCCAATGCCTCATCAGCTTTCTCATAACGTACTTCATCAACAGAGTCACAAACATCTAGAAAAGCAAGTCAAGAGTTTTATTATTGCTGCTTTTTTTTTTTTTTTGCTCAGGTCTCTCAGGTGACACAAGTGACTCAGGCCACTTCTGTAGACTATTCACAGGATAGACTTTATGAACACTTCAAGAAAAATAAATTCATACATAAGCAGGACAGTGAAATCAATCCTTTTGCTCAGGTACCACCTGCAGCCACAGATGCCACTAGCAGCCAGCACCTATTTGTATTGCTCCTGAATGCATGTTCAAGACACTTGATTCTGTCTGCTGCCCTACACATATTAATCATACATTCCACCTTCCTCCAAACTAGAGTCCTAGCCACAGGTGATTGTTATCCCCTCCTCTCCACATACACATGAATTGCGTGGCACATCAATGCCACAAAGCAAAACTCCATCCGCATTTTTCCCCACCACCTTCACCTGCATTTATCAATAAATCTCTCTGTGGACACACTCATCCCTCTGATTAACACTGTCCCAGTCCAAGCAAGCCAAGGTACACCATAAGCAAATGTTTTGCACTTTATCATAGGTACATGTACCTCAGCTCAGGATTTTCTAGAATAAATATCTATTTTGGCACATCATTTGGATAAACAGCCAAAGTTTAACAGCAGTAGTTCTCTACTAACCTGAAGTATCAGCTTCTGCTAACATAAACAGCATTATTTCCTTTTGTATTCACCTCAACACCACCTCCAAAATCCAAGCTCACTTCAAGAAGTTAGTTGAAGTTAACATTTTTTTAAAGCTTACCATGTTAACAGGCAGAAAGTTAGTTTTCTTAGTGGCTGGATTTTTCAGATCAAGCATCTTAACCACAGAATTGACAGAATGCCCCAGACACCAGTTTGTCTCAAGCTTTCTGACACTACCAGAAGTTCATGGCATTATTGCACAGTGCTTTAATCTTTGGCATTTTTGAGGCAAAGTACCTTCCATTTGCAATTCTGTAGCCTTTCCTTTGCAGCTTCTAGCCTTACACCTACATACCCTCAGACTGCTAAAGCAGTGCTTTCACCTTTGTAACAGAAAGGATCTCCTCCCTATTGCTTTGCACCCTGAAATTCCAACATATATCTGCTATGTCACTTTTCCTGAAAGGGACTGCAAATGACATATGATTCAAGTCATCTTCCCCCTCCTTTTCCACCCTTGCTTTGTAGCTTCTGATTTATAACTCTATACCATGGACAGTCAACACTTGGTCAATAAGCACTACCCTGTAAATTACACTCAGCTCATCAGCCAATTAGCATGGGCAACGTCCATGTCTGATCAAAGTGAGCTTTGATCAGCACTGTTAACCTAATGACTGAAAGCAACAAACACAGAGATCAGGTAAGGTCCTGATCAAATGGCACAGTTACTGTGGAGTAAGTATTTCAGAATGCACCAGGGAAAGAAGCTTACCTGGGAGGACACCTTCATTTTCTTTTCCCAGCTGGCCAATGGGAAAAGATTTATCGTCTTTCTTTGTTATTACCCATGAAGCAACTTCTACTGTTAGAGTGAATGTATTCTCTACAACCCATGAATGAACTTTTGTATATGGAAATATGTCTCAACATCCTTTGTGCAAGGACAACAAAATACCAAACAGCTTCAGCATTGGTTTTTTTTGCCATATCAAAAGCCTCAAAGAATCTTCAAGATACGACAAGGTTGGAAAATGTGAGGCAATTGTGGCAAGGAGTCATTCAGAATCAGATTATCAGAGACTATCAAAGATACCTGGCAAACGCAAGCCTGGAGTCTCTTCAACTCCAAGTAACTTTTAACAATTGTGGCGGGGCATAGAAAGAAAGAAGCTTCTCCTGTTCACCCACCTGAAACTGATAGTAGGCGTTCACAAAAGATGTTATGCTCATCATCTTCTTTTGCAGGATCAGAAGAATGGGGTGGCAAACATCTTAAACAAAGTTGCTTTCAAAAGAAAAAAAAGTTATGCAAGCAGGCTGAGAAAAATCTGCATATCAACAGCACTTAACAGACAGTTATTTACAACAGCTTTCCTGCAAACCAGCTGTCAGATTCAACGTGAAACTTTACCTCTCTCTGCTGGGTAGCTAGGCAAGGGTATAAACTCAGATCCCTGTATCAATGAGAGTGTCAGAATGGAAATTATTGTTCATTCATCAACCAGATCACTTTAAAAGGGGAAAATAGAACTCAGCAGATGTTCAGACTGATAGGAAATGAAAGTTCCATTTCCACGGAGTGACGGACATGGACAAAACCAAAATCAACTAGCTTGCTCTTATGCTGATCTACCATCTTGACAACATGGTTCCATCCCTCATCTCAAATGAAGACACCAGCTGTCATTAAGTCAAATGTATCTTCTTTAAGGAAGACTACTTCATAAAGCAATTTCTGCTATACTGTGTTGATTCCGTAACCTTATATATAAAGCTTAAGTGTTGCAATAGAACACACCAGCTTAGATGTACGACTTCTCTCACCTTCACCCTTTCTCTTCCCCAGAATCAGATAAATTGAAGACTACTTACTGGATCCTGCTTGAACATTAAATTGAAAGGACGCAGGCCAAAAAAGCTTTTCCACTTTGCTTCCCAGTCTTTCCGTCCTGTAGAAACAGATCCACTCCTTGGCATATAACACTCTTCATGTAATTTTAGACTGTAACATATGAGCATGGGAAATGAAAATAACACATCTGCTGGTGGAGATTACAATTCTCCATGAAGATGGAGAGTATTATGTGTTCCCTTTATCCTGCAAAATATTTGATGTGTATCAACTTATTCATGCATTTGTGCATGCACTAACTGAAATTCACAACCTAAGAAGCAGCTGCTAGTCTTCGTGTTTCTTACAGTAGAATTGGAAGAACTATACTAAAGCATATACACACACAGATACACACTTAAACTTTCCCTAAGCTGGTTTCAGATAAAATTTTAAAATCCAAGAACTTAATAACAAGAAAATAAAAATAAAAATCAGATCAGCTAGCAAACGAGGTCCTCAGAAGCAAAGCCGAAAATATTAACAAAGCAAGGACAAAAAGCCGAAGTTACCTAGAGAAGAATCTCAGTTAAAAGCGATATAGATAATCCAGACAAATATGATTTTCCCAGAGGCAAAGGAAAAACATTGAACCAACATATTCTCACTATAAATGATACTATTTTAGAAAAGATTCCAAGGTAGGAAGACATGATCCTTGGACTAAATAACAAGCAACCAGAGCAAGTTTCCAGACAATTACCTTGCTTCTTGCAATTTCTGTAGTTTTTCTGTGTAGCCCACCCTAATACCCTTAATGTAGGCAAGATGTGGTGTTAATTCAGATTGACAAAGTTCATCTCTCAATGTCCTCAGGGCTTCATTTAATAACTGAATGACTGTTAAGAAATTCAGTTTTTCATCTTCATATACATTTCCTGTCCAATGCTTTAAGTATAGCAAGCAAGAAAAAAAAAGAATTAGTGAACAGCATCAATATCAAAAAGTTATGTCTTCTGTAGTCAGAGCAGGGATACAAAGCTCCACTTTGTATTTTGGTTCAGTTCCTGATTGTTGCATTTTTCAAAAAACACTCTAGATTTAAGCCTCAGGTTTGTTCTCTAGACTCAGATGCTTAAAAGCAGCGTATAAAGTCATATGAACTAAGAAAGCTTCAACTAATGAGGTATTCTGTTTAACCACTGCCCCAGAAGATGTGGCAGGCCTAAACAGCACCATATACTACACACTGGAAACAAAAGCCCCCTATTTAAAGCAATAGTTAAACGGGTCAACCTAGTTTCAATGCTTAAACAACAACAACTAAAAAATATCAAGTACTAATCAGGCAGACTTACCAATACAGTTATTGAACTTAAAAGGTTAATGGTTGAAACATAACTGATACAAAACAGCCACACAACAAACTTTTACATATAAATTAGACATATCTTCTCCATCCTTGAGCAATCATCTCTTATCATCTGTGAAGTAATGTGGTGGGTTTGGGGATTTTTTTNTGGGAACAAAAAAAAAAAAAAAATACAGTGTAGCAAAAAGGACAAAAATTACTTACTTGGTGTACATCATTTTCAACTCTGTAAGCCAACAGTTGTGGAACTCTGACAACAACATTAGCTCCATCTAAAACGTACCGGCCAGCACGACCTTCAAGTACATAACCCACAACTTCCCTTTCCTTTTTCAGAGATGTAAGGATTTCCATTATAAGCGTCCACATACTGCGGACCTTAACAGGCAAGAAGGACAAAAATGCTATGTTAAAATGTTTGCCATCTATAATGAGAGAGTATCAAACAAGCATAAAGGCAGATGAAGGTGCTAGCATAATCACAGGTACACAAGTGGAAATAACAGTACCTGAGAGTAAGTGTTGCAGAAATGTAAGAAGAAATACAGTATGCTGCAACAGCAGAAAAAAAAAATGCTCACCTTTTGAATTCTCTCAGTTTTGTCATTTTTGTTTTGGTCATTTTGTTTCATCCTACATGCACATGCAAAAGAAAAGTTCAACTGGACTACAATGAAATTATAGTTCATATTTCATAAAATTGAGTAAGAAATCAATTTTATATATGCTAACTTAGTTACAAGGAAAAACACTTACTTGCAAGACTGTACCTGCAGGACTGAATATTCAGACATTATCTGCTTTATTTCTTTAATTAAAAGCCTAGGAAAAAAGTTAACAATTACCACCGATTTTTAAAAAAATCCAAGTTTCTACTCTGCTATTCTCAGAATTCCTTACAATCATTAGCCAATGATGCTCTTCCTTCCAAATCTGCACACTCGGCAGTTTTGGAACAATGCAAAAAAAAAAAAAAAAAAAAAAAATCCAAAGCCCAAAGCCTTATCCTTCACTTCCTCACCATGACTTTGTGCAGCAAGACAGCCAGAAAAGCCACTAAGATATGTGTAAACTAACCAATTAAGCTGTCACTTATTCATTTGCAATTGAATGCCTTTTATGAGACACAAGAACAATAATGAAGTTACTAGAAACGTACTTTAGCAATATAAACCTCCAAATATATTCAGCAATTGTACGGTACCCAAATCCCTCAGTCTCAAAAGACTAGAGAACAGAATACTGGAATACAAGCAGCTGGACCACCGAAGCTCTTTTGCCAAAGCGCTTTTATTAAATTTTTAAGCATATAAAATTACAATGACCTGATTTTCAGAAACACTGGATGCCTGGATCATGCTGAATTCTAAAGGACCTTCAGAGTTCTGATGCCTTGTTGAGAATGAAAAAACTAGAGAATTACGTTTTTTAAGGGTACCACTCATAAGGTAAGCAAGAGCACTAGCACTTCCCAAACAAGGTGAGAGAAGATGCAGAATTATAGAAATCAGGTAAGTTTAGGAGACTTTGACTTCTGAAAATCATATTGTTGAGCCTCCCACTGAAAGCAGAGCCTTCAACTATGTTACTGATGGTCCTGGCAAGTCAAGTCTTGAATGCTTCCAGCAAGGGGGGGGTTCCACCACTTTCCTGGGCAACCTATTCCAGTGTGGAATTATTCTCACATGAGATTTTTTTAATTATTTTTTTTCATCCAGATGGATTTTTCCTTTAAGCCCCTTGGGCCTGTTGCCTCTTGTCCTGTCACCATACAATCTTGCACAGAGAGTGCCTCCACCTTCTCAAGAACTACTTTTTAGATATTGGAAGACTGTGATTAAACCCCCTGAGCTATGTCTTCCTCAGGCTAAACAAGCCCAACTTCCATAGCTTTTACTCCTACGTGTCAAGTTCTCTAACCCTCTAGTCATTGTGGTCCTCTGCTAGAATCTCTCCTATCTTTCAATCTCTCTCCTCAACTGGGGGGACCAAAACTGAACACAGTACTCCAGGTGTGGCCTTAGAATTGCCAGGTAGAGTGAAATACATCTCTTGATCTGCTGGATGTGCTTGTTTTCATACAGCCTAGGAGGCTCTTAGTCTTCTTGGCTACCGAGGCACACTGCTGACTTGTGCTCAACTTGTGTCCCAATGCTACTCTCACCTCTGCTCTGCAGCCAATCACCCACAAGCCTGTGCTGCTATTGGGGATTATTCCATCCCGGGTGCAGGACTTCACACTGATCTTTCTTAAACCTCACACAGTTCTTGGTGGACAAGTCTCCAAACCCAGCAAAGTCTCTCTGTGTAATGCCTCTTCATTCCAGTATATCTACCTTTCCTCACAGTTTGGTATCATCTGCAAGTTTGGTGGGTTGCATTCAATCCTATTATCCATATCCCTTACAAAGACAAGGAATAGTGTAAGATCCAGTGTCAGCCCCAGAGGAACTCCACTCATGATCAGCTACCAGTCAGACTTTGAGGCACTACCACCCTTTGGGCTCACCCCTTCAGCTAGCCTTCTATCTTTCCAAAGATGACAGAGCAGTTCTGAAATGATGCCAGGTAAGCATCTCTGCACCCTTGAATGCATTCCATCAGGTAGCAAATATTTGTGTATGTCCAATTCGTACACATGAACGTCCGCTTTACCCTCTTCTACTATCAGTGGTTTGTTGCCTCTTTCATTGCTGCTTCTGGGCACAGGGACTGGGCTACTGACCTTACCCATGAAGACTCAGGCAAAGAAGGCATCAGGTATTTCAGCCTGTGACACTTTTAACTTAACTTACCATTTCATTCAGAAGCAGACCTAAATCCTCCATGTACTTCCACTTCCTGATAACATACCTATGGAAGTCTTTTTTCAGGCTCTTAACCAGGCTCTTGGAGCTTTAGCTGAACTTTGGCCTTCATAACAACATTACTGCACACATGAGAAATATTTCTGCATTTATGTCTCAGAGTCAGTCCCCTTTTCCATATTGCATAAGCTGCTTCTTTGGTTTCTGAGTTTTATCACTAGCTCACTGTTTTAACCAGGTTGGTTTCCTATTATGCCTGCTTCTTTTTCCACTTAAGGGGACAGACCACACTTGAGCTTCAGCAAGGATCTCTGAAAATATCCTAGCACTCCTGAGCCCTTCTGCTTTCCACAGGATACCTCCTACCAGTTCCCTGGGCAAGTGGAAATCCACTTTTTTAAGTCTAGCGTCATTATTCTTCCACTTGTCTTCCTCATGTTCCTTAGGATCTTGAGTTCTACAGTCTTGGTTACAGTGACCATAAGGCTCCTGTCAGCAGTTCCGCCTTCAGAAAAGCTTCTCTTACTTGTAAGCAGTGAGTTCAAAGGAGCACCACTCCTACTGAGCACATCCAGTGATTGCATTACAAAGTCATGCTCAATGCACTCCAGTTTCCCACATTGCTAATGCACCACTGTACTGCTTTCCCAGCAAATACCAGGGTAAGCTGAAGTCCTCTAAGGATCAAGGCCTGCAGGTCTCAGGTGTGTTTGATCATCTGAAGAAGATCATTCCTCTACACTTTCCACGTATAGAGGAAGAGGTGTATAGCAGACCATGAGGTATTCCTTGATGCTAAATCCTCTGATCTTGATCCAAAGGCATGAAACAGATCGGTCCTCTTGTACGGAGCTACGCTACATGCATCAAAACTGCTCTTTTACCTACAATGCAACTCCTCCTCCTTTTCTGCCATTTACTGAACAGCTTGCAACTGTCCACGTCAGTGCTGCAGTCATGTAAACCATCCTACCCAAATTCCACTGACATATAACTCTGTGCCTGCACAGAAAGTTCCAGCTATTCTTGTTTCTCAAGCTAGGAGTGTTTTCCACACACAAGAATAAAGAATAGCATAATTTTGGTGAAATAATTAAGCATTATGTAAATAAAATATGTCCCCCAGTGATTAAGCAAAGACTGAACATTTCAACCTGAGATAGTTATATTCTAAAACACAATCCTTCAAATGTTAAGAAATCACAGTGCTATACATGAAGAATTCCCTAACCACTTTTAATGCCCAAGTAACCATATCTTCCAAAATATAGCATCTCCTAACTGAAGAACTAATTTCTTTAGACTATTACGCTTCACAAAAGACCTTACAAACAGTAGAACTGTCAATTAAAGGAGGTAAATGGGGGAAAAAAACGGGGAGAAGGTACACAGAACTCATGATGTAAAGCAGAAACAGCCTCCTCACATCCTTTTAAAAACACACATGTACAAAAATCAGCTTTTATGATGACTTAATTTCTTTACATGCATTACTTACTGTTCTTTCTTCTTATATTCCTGAATAACAAGATCTTCGTTTTGAAAAATTTGCAGAAGTTTATTGTATGCAACTCTATGTCTTGCATTTGCCATGTACACATCCTGAGATGCCAGCTTCACAGCTTCAGCAAAAGGTATATCAATGCCTAAATGAAAGTTAGTGTTTGGATTACATCATTCAATTCTAGCAAATAGACAACTTCCTAGTCTACCTAGTTTGAGTTGAAAGCATCACGTATCAAGATGCCCATTTTACCTGGACTGAAATAGAGTATGCAGTGTACTGTCTTTTTTGCCAGTTCTTTCTGTGTATACCTTTTCATTCCATCACTCTCACTCCCTTTCCCTATTTTTTAGGTCACCAAAACAATACAAGATGCCTAGAATAGGCAGTTCTGATCCTTCAGAGTTCACAAGTTGTGAGAAAGAGTATAGTAGAGTAGTCCAATGCTTTTGGACCAAACTACTGCTTGTGTGTGTAATGGGGTACAGCATTACACACATGAACCTTGGAGCAAGACCCATAAAGCAAAACAATCTGCATTGTTCTATCAGCAATAGATCTATACAAGTGCACAGAATCCGTTTAAAGATTTTAAACTGAACAGCCAACTCAGAACTACTTAAAGCTCTCAGCATACATTAAAGACTTGACAAATTTACTGTCAAACATGACAAATGAAGCATTTTTATTGTTCCATTACAGCTTACCTACAGAGTTCCTCTTCATGTCC
Source organism: Anarhynchus alexandrinus (assembly GCA_008711295.1). Lineage (NCBI taxonomy): Eukaryota > Metazoa > Chordata > Aves > Charadriiformes > Charadriidae > Anarhynchus > Anarhynchus alexandrinus. The sequence continues at coordinate 781,956 of VUYV01000018.1, read as the reverse complement.
TCAATCACAACATGTCTTGCAAACCGATACATTAGGTGAACAAATTTAGGACCAGCAGGAGAAATAAGCAAAGAAGGTGCAATTTTTGGAAGACAGCTTTGGTCTTCATTCTAGAAAAGTTAAATTGGTTTTAAAAGTAAAACTAATCTAAGAAATAAAGCCTAAGCAACAGCCAAATATTTAGCTGAATACCAAAACACTGCAGCTTACTTGCTAGCAAGCCTGTTGCAAAGCTAAACTACTATATCACCACAGCTGACATCTAGTCTAGTCAGCAGAAGAGACTAAAACTTCCCCCCACCTTCCCTAAGTCTGTATGCAAAAGACATTTACAACGCAAAGACCGAAACCAGTGCTGGGTAAACGTTAAAAGTCTCTGCCCTCCTCACTCCAAACTTGTAACCCCTACCTTTGAAAAAACATTAAAGTTTTGTTTCATATTTTCTACTGGAGTGATTAATCAGCGTACTTTGTTCTGCTTTTATCTTACTCAAAGATACCACATCCTGGGCTTTCACCTTGTCCATTACTACTAAAAAATAAAAGTGTTGCAGTACATAAAGACCTGATCTCCAGAACTATCATTAAAACAAGGGCAGCATGAGAAGATAACATAATATCCAATGATACCTGAAGCAATCAATTTTGGTTTGTCTCTTTAGAATGCTCACCTTAAACTTTAGTCCCTTTCCCCATACATAGGGGATGACTAACATTAAAAAAGTCTTCATGCATCTGAAACTACTTTCATAATAATAAACACCTTCCCAGGCAACTTAAACAAACATTTCTCAAGCTAAAGAAAACTATTCTCACCCAGAGCTGAAGAACCCTCTAGACTTCTGTTTAATCAAATACCATTATTCAGAAGCACGCCACAGCTGTTTTAAGACCTAAGATTAAGTCTCTGTCATCTAAATTCCACCATGCCACATTTTTTTCCTCAAACAATTCTAAAATAAACTATGTGAAATAAGACACGAGGTAAAACTGAATCCTTTGGTAAAACAACCTCATTTAAAGCTCTTATTTAAAAGCACCATATATTCTTGCAAAAAAACAATGAGGTCACAGAAACCAGTAGAGCAGCAATTACACTCTTCATAATACTCACTGCAATATCTTCTAGCCACAAACGGCACTGCTTCCTAAATTCAGTAGCTGTCAATACTTCTGCTGGAAAGGAACAGTGTCTTTCCATTTAAAAAGGATGGGGGAAAAGAAGAAAAAGAAAAGGCATTTTCAAAACATGTTCAAATACTCAGCTACCTAATTAACCATTATAAGAACAGGACTAAGACAGAGATTTCTTAGCGATGCCTCCTGGAGGAGCCGGAAAATGAGGGGATATAGCCTAGACCAGGACTAGCTAAAAGCTTGTTAAATGACGAGGCTTTCCTGCCATGATAAAGTTAATTATAGACTATTTGAGAGACAGGCTTGTCTGCAGCTCTTTTCAACTCAGAAGAGAAGAAAAAAAGGGGGTCAGAACACTGACAATTTCGGTATCACTGGTCTTCCTCCAGCCATTTCTTTAATGTGCAAGCTAAAATAGCTCAGCTATATGAGGAAAAACATTACGGAAGATGGGGTTCTTGCCATGTTGAAGATCCTGGCAGCAATCCATAACCGAGAAACATTACTTGCTGTTTTGTCAGGAAAACAAATGGGAATGGTAGATCACACTGCAGCTACGAAAGTTTTTCTCAAACTTGCCAAGTTACAGATACTATCAGAAACAACACTAATTAAGGCAAGTTTTCTGATACATTACAGAATTGTGGTCAAGAGGAAATAAATTCTCTGACTGTATGTTCTTTTTTCAGCATTCCCCAAAAGACCAACTTTCCCCCTCTCCTCTCAGCAACTGCATAAACCATACTCTTGGTTACGTGCACAGAAGCAACCTCACAAGCCAAATACTTACCTGAAAACTTCTTTTGCATGGAACTGATCCAGCTTAGCAAACAAGAAGAGGGCAATGGCATTAAATGCTCCAGTGTTTGGTTTACTAAACATCATCCTAATACACAAATAAAACAGACACATCAGAATTAGACGGGATGCCGAATTAACACAGCATTTTTACTGGCCGCTTAAGATTACAAAATACCACTTTGTACTAAAGTTTTACAAGTTATACATAGAACACTCTATTTTTTGCATAATTAAAAATATACATCCTGCATTCAACAAAGTCGAAATAATTTCGGCGAGAGCGCTTTCTCTCAAAGAAGCTCCCAAACCAGGAGGTAGGCAGCCGATCCGCTCCCTTTCTCCCGGGGACGGTGCGGGACGCATCAATCGGAGAGCGCCAGTTACTACTATTTCGGGGCTTCGCTTCTTCACACACAGGTAACACAGACCACTACAGCAATTCAGGCGCTACCAGCGCGCCAGGGGCACCAGGCCACTCGGCGGCCATGGCGAGACACACCACACACATACGCACACCTCCACCCCACCCCACCCCACTCCACTCCCTTTTCCCCTCCTGAGGCCTGCGCGCCTGGGTGAAAAAGGTGCCCCGTGTGTCCCCCCTCCCCCCCTTCTCCTCTTTCCCCGGCTCCCTCACTTACGTCCCCAGCTCAGTGCCGTCCTGGGCAGCCGCCCGGTCGAAGCCCAGAGCCCGCAGGTACAGCCAGAGATGTTCCGCCTCCCACTTCCTATTCTCGGTGACGAGGAGGTCGCCGTGCACAGGCTCCCTAGAGCGGGACAAGCGGGACAAGCGGGACAAGCGGGACAAGCGGGACAAGCGGGACAAGCGGGACAAGCGGGACAAGCGGGACAAGCGGGACGGCTCCGCGGCCGCCAGGCGGCCGCCGGGCAGCGACTTGCCGGCCCCCGCCATCTTGCCCCGCCAGCCCGCCGAAAGCTCCCGCGCGCGGGCCCGCCCGCGCCAGGCCCCAGCCCCGCGCGACCTCCCGCCGGCCCTTACAGGCCAGAAACGCGCGCGAGGCAGGCGGGGAGCTCGGCGAGCCCCGGGCGCGCTGCCTGCCGGGAGTTGTAGTCCGCGGCGGCGGTAGGCCGGCGGGCAGGCCTGGAGGGCCGGCGAGCAGGACGACCGCCCGCCCGCCGCTGTGGCGGGGGACACGAATAGGTCAGGCCGCGAGTGGCTGGGCAGCGGCGGCGGCGGCGGCGGCGGCGGGGCCGGCCGGTCGCTCGGAGGCCGCGAGCGGCGTGAGGTGAGCGCGGAGGACGGTTGGCTCAGGCGACCGCCAGAGGGCCCCTCCGGTTAAATGTACTCTGTAATGGAGCTGCAAAATCTCACGCGAAAACCACGTAGAACTGGCGCCGGCAGCAGGCAGTGCGGTTCAAGCTTTTATTGCAAGGCATTTCAGTGACTCCACGGCAACGTTTTCACGACGACCAAGCGCCACCCGAGGGGAGAGGCGAAGGGGCGGCCGATGTACCGCCGCACCGCCTGCCCCGGGGGACGCCTCCGCCGCCGGACGAAAAGTAGCACCGTGCGACGTCGCCCGCTTTGCTGCCGTCACCCCGGCGACGTCGGGGGGAGCTCTGCGGGAAGAGTTCAGCCTCAGCCCCGGAGCGAAACGGCAGGGGGCTGCCTCCAGTCCAGCCCCCGTTCACCCCAGCTCCTGCAAAAGTCACTGTGTGCAAGCAAATGCGGGTTCCACGTTCCTTAGCAAATATTCGAGATTTTATTTAAACATAAAAAAGATCATCACTGTCACCAGAAATACCCCTACCTTCAGTCCTTTTCCTCTTTTTTGAAATTTTCTTCTCTCCCACATCTGTTTGTATCTCTTTGCCCTCCATTTTTCCTTACTTTTTACTGTCTCTTCCCCTTCCTTTTTTAACTGTCATCCTTATTCCCGGAAAACTTTCCCTTTTAAAAGCATTTACCTTCATCTAGTCCCAGGCCCCACAACTTAGAGCATCAGGATGGCAAAAATTTTTGCACACAGAAGGCATGAAGAGAGAAAGGGGGTCCGTTCGTGCCTAAAGCACTCTTGCCAAAGGGAAGCACTAAGCTTCTAAGCTCTAGGTACAGAGCCTAACAAAAAGAACCTGAGAGAATCGGAGACAGACAAAGTCTCTTACCCCTTCCAGCAGCAAAGAGGTAGATGCAGAAGTGCTTTTCATGTCAACCGAAAGGGGAAATTTTGCGGGCAAATCCTCATCAACTCCTTTTGTTGGCAGCCCTTTATGCAAAGCACTGGGGGTGTTCTCATGGCTGCTGCCAGCAGGAGAACAAATCACTAACAAAGATTAGATCAGTTGGATACACTAGTTAGCCTATACCTGGCTTGTAAAATGGGAGTTTTACACCCATGCTAATGAATTCATGTAGCATGCATTCCTTAGGTGGAAACAAAATCAGAATTTTGATGCAGCTAAGTGAAACAGTACTGATTAAAAAAAAAAATATCCCCAAAATCCCTAAGCTAGGCAGATTCATCTTTAAAAAGGAGAAATATAAGTTAAACATGGCAAAAGTACATTGTATCAAAAAGACATTTTTATGCTTCTCTTTACTCAGCTCTTTGCCCTGTAGTGTAAGGGCCATTTGTGCGTGAAAAGTCTTGTTGATCGTCTTCATCCAAATCCAAAATGTCTGGGATATCATCTGATTCTGAAGACAGGTCTGTAATAGTGAAATCTGGAACCTGCGTAGGAATGAAAAGTCAATCAATTTTAAAGTAAAACTAAATAAATTTGCGCAGCACTCCTCACTGAAGTCAGGAGACAAAGATGCTCAGCATCTCTTGAAATCAGACCCAAAATACTGAATACAGAGTGAAATATGCTCAGTCACATATGAAACACATAGCATTAAGACAGACCAAATACTATGCAAGATGTAGATCAGTTGCTTAGAAGACAGGATATTAAAGTAGAGATGGAACAGAGCTGAACTTAGTGGAGTGTATTTAGTGAAACTGGTGACTGGAAAATTAAGAAAGGAAGTTTTTTAACTTATTTTGCCTTTCTTCTTTCCTTGGGAGCAATAGGCTATACAAAGGAACATGCCCTGAGGAGCTTGATATGGATTGCTTTGGACTGCTCTGCCTGCCTATCAAATCAAACCTTTCCTGAAGAAACAAGTATCTGGAACTGCAATCCCACTTCGGCCTGTTTTAGCTGCATGTATAGTATTCTGTACTGTTAAGCAGCACCCGGTTTCAGGAATTGCCAGAGACATTAATGGATACATAGACATTACACACTTCTAAAAATGTTGGCTAAGACACTTAGGAGCTTAAGTCCCAACCTTTAAGTCCCCTTAGTAGGACTTAGATTACTTAGGCACTTCTGAAAAATGGGATATAATTAAGCAATTTACTCATAACCAAAAGTTTTTTGCCCCAAGGGAAAAGAACTTGTATCTATAGTTTGATTCATGGTTAGCTTTAATGTTGGTGATGCGACATACTTGGAGCCAGACACAGTATCAGCACATAATGACTGCTGCACGCTGACAGGACTTTGGTTCTGCATGTACAAAGAAGCAGCAACTTGAAGAGGCTTCTAGGCATTTGTGTAACTTAAGCTCAGTGCTGACTGGAGAAGCAGTTTTAATCCATTACCTAACTGCAAAACACCTTGCTTATGACTTACTTTTGTGAAAGATAGTATGCAAGACAAATCTGTGCTTTGCCTGCTATGAAGACGTGTCAGAAGAACAGAAAACACATCAAAGGATAAAGCGATTACTGTTTCAGCTATCAGGTTGTACATAGCACTGAAGCACTGAACATGAATCACTCAGTTCCTTAGACAGTAGGTAGCCATAGGGCATCAGGGACTTATTAATTAAAATATTAATTAAAACTGAGCTTCAGAAAAATTTAAGCAGCATGTCACTTACCAGGTGCTAGTGTGAATACAACGAAATGCATAGACCACTTTGAGAACCTAAACTTGACCAAAATGAGACCAGTAATATCTCTCCTAAAAAATCAAAAGGCACTAGGAATGTGGGAAACATATCTTTCTAACAGCAAGAATTATCTTGTATCTTTCTCCTTATGGCAGTTTACCTAAAATTCTAATTACTGCAATTAGAGAAATCAAAAAGTTTTCCCACTCTCAGCACATAACCCTGTATTTCATGCTGCAGTACAAATTTTAAAAAGGAGTATTTTAACAGGACTAAGGCCAAGTAGTCCATATGCAAAATCATTTAAAAATGTGCCCAAATGGATGGTTTAAACAGGTTGCTTTATTCTGTATTTACACTGAGCAGGGCACATGACCACATTCAGTAACTTTGTCTGACCAGTGATAATTTTCATGATATCCTAGGTTTAAGACACTTTTATTACTTATATCCATGTTGTTCTTACTGACAACACTATAATTGCTCGAATTTAAGTTTCTGCTTGCTTCATCTCCTTAATGCACACATTATAAGCAGCTGACTCCTTTAACATACTAGTAAGATGCTCATAGCCATAAAGAATTTTGAATTGGACTATACCTGTCAGCATCAGAGTAAAAGAGTGTTGATGTCAGGATGATTTACCTCACTTTTGAACATGCCAAATTTTATTAGAATAGCATATTCAGACATCTGCAACACTCTAACTAAAGCAATGCAAAGCCCTTGGTGTTATGGGCTTGCTTAGGTAAAGGACTTTCTGTTCCATATCACTTTTCACAGTTGAAAAGAAGTTGAAACAAAGCAGTAAGTCAATTCTTGCAACAAAAAGTAAGGCCAGATCTGACTGTGCCATTTCTCCATAAGATGCAGTTATACCACTTACGCAGAATAGTGCAAAGCTTGCAAAATACTTGCATGGAAGAGTGCAAAACATACTGCAGTGTTATGTTAATGTCAATACCAACTTAAGTTTAAAATTACCCATTTTTTTCTTGCTTAATATTTTTTCAGAACTGAGCCATTAGCAATTTGAGAGATGGTTCTTATTTTGTGTACTTGCAGAACAAGCACTTATTTTTAGTCATCAGAGACTGTATTATCCAAAAGAAATTATGTTTGTCTTAGGATGAAAAGAAATACAATTAACAAAATAAATACCTCTAGCAAGCTGTTGCATGTAAGACTTTCTGATCCTGCAAATGACCAACAGATCATGCTTAAAAAATAAGTTAGGGTCCATTTTCTCTTTTTAATTAGATAGCTTAGATAAGTTTTTAGGTGGGTTTTTTGTGTGTTTTTGTTGTTTGTTTTCTTTCTTTTTTTTTAAATAAAGAGAAGTAATCCATCAGTTGTTTCCAAATCCTTTCACCCATTTTACTAGCTATATAGTATTACTCTAATTACTCAGTTTGAAAAAGATTATTGCAAAGATTATTGCAAAAAAAAAGTCATCTTAAGGAATGGGAGAGATTTCAAAAGCTTTCCACCTTTCTTTAGTTTGAAGTAAACTAGCTATATTCCTGCAACTCCAGTCCTTATACAAATCTTGTAATTTGGATTTGACCAATGTTGAGAGATATTAGTTGTTTAGCTTAAATATGTAAGTTTTAATTAAATTATATGGTTATAATGTCGTGTGATGTATGCTGTTTGTAAAGCATAATTTATGCTTCACTTAGCATGAGTAGCTAGATTTGCTGAAGCCTTTGGGCCATGACAGAGTTAATTTTCCTACTAATTTTCCTAGCAGCTGGTAAGCACTGTGTTTAGTCTTTTAGTATGAGGAAAATGTCTATAACACAATGATGTTTTGGTAGTGTTTTCCCTAAGACTGTGACTTTTCAGTTCCTTGTGTTTTTTTCTGTCAGTGAGCACAGGCACACAAGAAGAGTAAACCAGAAGATGAGGAGGCTACAACCTCAGCAGAGACTGCATATCAACAAGATAAGAGCCTACCTGCCTGGACACAGAAAAAAAATCCAATAAGGTGTTAGAAGACGCCAGGTTTTGTGTGATTAGCAGCCTTTGACACTGTTCCATTTCATATAGGTTATCTGCCTTGCTGCAAATAGAATCAACTATTTCCTATGATTTCCAACATATCTGGTCTCATCTTTTTTAAAAGGTTCCAGACAGACTTCACAGCTTTCTAGCCCAAGCTTTATCCTCAAAAGTGTTTTTGGACTAAGAGCAAGCAAGTTTCTGTCCAGTCGAGCTGAGCTGTTTGGTATGTGCAATTATAGAGAAACAGGTAAGATAGCAGAAAAAAAAAATTATGAGCTGGTCTGCTCTGTTAATATCTTCGGTTTTCCTCCTTTTATTTGAGTTTTCAGCAGTTATTAGCATGCACTTCAGCTTCGGGCCACTGTGGCAAAAAAAAACCCAAACAACCCAAAGACAGCTTTGGAAGGTGTCCACATCATTCTCACCTCCAGCAGGCATTTTAAGAGTCACTCTCTCTAACTGTGCTGGAGAAAAATACCAAGTTTTGTCTATAGACTTGTAATTAGAATAGAGTCTAGGGATATGCTGTACTAGATTACCAGCAAAAAGATACCTGTGCAAGCTGCAGTTGCAATTCAATTCTGGATGCAATGCATCCAGTGCTGTCCTTGTCCTAATAATTTCAATCCAGATACTTTTATTCAATGTAATAAACCAGGAACGTACTGACTTGCTGTTATTCAGCCCTCTTTTCCTCCAAGGAAGTGTTCCTAATTCTATTGGAGGAGGTGGATAGAAACTTAGACACTTTCGGGGGGCAGGATCCAATGAAATAGCCACACGCTAAAAGGGCGTGATAAGGTAACCTGCATACAGCATTTTGGTATAACAGGCTATTAGTCCAACCATTAGGTAAGCATTGTAACCAGCCATTCCTCTATTTGCCACCACTAGCTATAGGTCAGCAGTCAGAAATCAAAGTAACTTTTACACAGAAGCCACAACAGTGTACGGTGAGGGAGAAATGATTTGAAGATCTAGGTTAGTAACATTTTTCCTTGCTTTCTACTCCATCTGCTTGCTGACATTTAGAAAAGCCAGACAGCCGTCTAAGAGAATATGAAGCAGTAGTGCAATTTAAGACAATACAGATAGATGTATTGCTCTTCCATTAATACTAAATAGTGCTGTTTATTTCTCAGTCCTCAAAAGACAGTGAACAGTTATCAGTATCTTGTTTGATTGATCACCTGAGAATGAAGGCCCACAGCTTTCAGATTTTAGAATACATTTAAGAATGGGAATTCCAGTCTTTGAACTGCCAGCTGCTCCCAGACCTGCTTAGCCCCGTTCTGTTTCAAGCGCTTCTATAACAGTGGATTCATTCTACAAATTTCATTGCCAATTGAGATTTAAAATAATATTCTCTGGCTGCATTCATTCAATACTAAACCAGAATTAATTGCTGAAAGAATTCCAGAAGTCTTCACTCCAGCCCTAGCTGGAAAGGCATATCTCACCATCTCATGTTAATTTCGTGTAAAACAGCCCCCTTACAAAAAGCAAGTATTTAAAGCTGGAAGTTACAGAATCTTTATGTGTATTCCTCTGTCATTACAATTTTGTTTAGTATTGTCCTTAAAACACAGTCTTCCTCACACTTTTAGATCAACCCTGACTTAACAGCTAAGCAAGCCCTCTCAGATTAGAAGGCGAGACTACACGTAATTTGCTTCAGTGCCCACATCATACAAAGGTGGAAACATTGTTCGATGTAGCAACATGTCACTAGCTGACAAGCTTCCTTTGAACTCATTTTTTGCTTCATTCTATTTGATAATCTCTTTGAAAATGGTGGCCAGCATTGCCACACTAAATAATTGCAACTCAGAGTTGCACAGGCACAACTTACCTGGACAGCACTTAACCAAGAAAACTTATTTCTTAGTGACTGTAATTCTCTTCCAGGGGAGGGATTCACAGGATTTATTGAGGAACAATTCCACCCAAGTAGCTGAGTGTTAATGTACATTAGCCACTCAAGTTCAAAAGAGGGTAAATAAACAGGTTAAAACTGGTGTTTGCAGCTGAGAAGTATATGCTGTTTATAGGAAGCCAGCAGCCAAAGCAGGTAGCCAGCAGTCTCACACACACAACACAGCCTTTGCCTTGCAAAGGCAAGGCAGGGTGTTTTTGTCCATATCCTTCTCAATATTAGAACATCCATCAGCTCACAGATTAGGTCATCATTATAGGCAACAGCAAGCACCAAAAAAGCAGCAGTAAAGCTAAGACTGAATGGAAAGATGCACAGGAACTTAAAGGGAGGAAGGAAATGCTGCAGCAATATCTTACCTATCTATACACACACACACAAATACATTTTCAATGCGTGTCTACTTCATTTGCATTTCAAGCTTGCTTTCTGCTGGACCCAGTCTGAAGGAGTCACAGAACAGCAAGTTACATTTGTTTTAAACACCACTGAAATGGAGACACACTTTTGCTACTAAAGCATTTATTACTAACATACAAAATGAATTACAAAAAGATGGCTACAAAAAAAAAAACAGCAACCCACACAACAGCAGGCACCTGGGTACAAACAGCATGAATCTTGTCTTTATACTGCATACTAAAATAAATGTATTGATAATGATTTGGCCGGTCACTGGAACAGGGTCCCCAGGTAAGCGGTCATGGCACCAAGCCTGTCAAGAGTTCAAGGAGCGTCTGGATAACGCTTAATCATATGGTTTAGTTTTAGGTAGTCCTGCCAGGAGCAGGGGTTGGACTCGATGATCCTTATGGGTCCCTTCCAACTTGAGATGGTCTACGATTCTGTGGTCAGGTTACTGCATTATACAATAGTTAAGTTTATATAGTTAATGTTAGCGCTGTCACAGCATTTAAGTAACTCCAGCTGACTTGTTCAGAAACCCCACTTTCAGCTTTGGAATTCTGCACTCTTTTGTCACGAATTGTGTAGCAGTAGAATTTAAGACAGTCAGATCCATAATGATCAAATGCGTGGTCTGCAGCAAACATGGAATTTAAGCATACCTAGCTGGTCTGCAGAGCTTTTAAATGTATTTCACAGTATGTACGGCTTTTGTATCATTCTGGTACGCATTAAGCAATAAATCAAATTCTTTTAGCTATGGTAGTTTTCATTTAGACTAATGATTTTAATACCATTAATAAGCATGGTGAGGTTTCTTAACTTGACAGACAAACAAGGCATCTTGACAACTGTAAGCTGCCAATATTTAGGCACTCGAGACAGTTTGAGTTTTTAGAGTGGTTTAACTACACAGGACAATACAGCCCACATGTGAGTGTCCTTTCTCTGTATCATTGCCCCGCTGTTACATTTAGGGATTTTTCTCCAAGGCTTTTTGACAGCTACACTTGCTAAGGCCACTTGTTTGGTCAGTCAGCAGAGTACATGCATGCTATGCAGTTTACTCAGTAGTGTGTTCAGGCTGTTTGTCCTTCTGGCTGGAATTTTTCTCCCCTTCACCATTGCTCTCAGCATGCTCAATGCCAGGCAGCTGTGGGTAAAAGGGACCTACCAGCCAGTTGAGCGGCGTGTTGTTAACAAGATAATCCATCACATCATCCAGAGACTCCTTCATTTTCTTCAGCTGTCCTTTGCTAGAGGTAAGAAAGCTGTCTGATAATTCTTGGAAGGAGGACGCTGACCGAAAGCTGTGGTAGACATCACCTGCCATTGACCCAACACTGTAAACCTGATCCTGCACATGCTGTGGCAGCCCCTGTAGGCTCGAGACCAGTGTGAGGCAGGTGGTCTGAAGCTGCTGAGTGAGGTTCCGTGCAATAGCTAGAGTTCTTGACTCAATGTGCTGGAAACAAAGAGCATAACAGCACATTAGTATCTTTTTATGACTGTAACATCTTTATGTTGCTCGAGACACAAGCAAAGTAAAGGGGATGTAAGTAAAATAAAGCTATAGCTTAGTCTTAAGTCTGAAGAATCAGAGACTTGAAAGTACTTGATATTTCATCAATGCTCAAGTACTTTGTGGAACAGAAACACTGGTAGCTTCTACCCAGCGACAGATAAGCAAGCTCTCGTTTCAACTCTGGATAACAAGTCACAGCAGGTAAGTACATTGTAATCAATGAACCACTGTTTAAAGCTACATATAAGGCTCAGTGAGTCTGTGCCTAGGACTGCTGTATGCTGAGAAATTGTTATTTCTGGTCTGGCCCTATCAGGTAAGTTCTAGCTGATCTAGATATGGACAACCCAACACAGGTTCACATGCTAAACAGGATGAGCATTCTCTTGAAAGGAGAACGAACCCCAGAGTGTTTGCAGAAAGTATGCTCATTTAAGAGTTTGGGTGTCCCCTACTTTTCATAGTAGTCACTAGTCAACTGCCCTGAGCTTCAGCATTCAGATTCCACATTTGCACATAAGCTTCTCTGCTGTTGAGATGCTGTGCGCTTTGGGGACTGTTAGTTTGCCATTACCTTGACAGTATACAATCCATTTAATTCCGGTTTACATTTACATCTATTTACCTCAGCGCTATGCAGTTCATCACCATCATTTTGGCCTGTATTTTTCTTCCATTCTACCCAGGATTGATAAAGCCTTTCCTGAGCATCAAGAAGTTTCTGATTGGCACTATTCATGTTCTTTCTGGCATACTCGATCTGAAATACAGCCAAATAAGGAAGTAAAGCAGAGTCCATTAGAGTTCCATTAGGACTACTCTACCCTTCCTGCTTTGTAGCCTCCTTTTTAAATACTTTAAAAGTTCTGTATAAAAGACTTGGCAAATGTAAGACTGTGTTCCTTCTCTTCAAGAGAGAACTGGCAGCAGTTTTGAGATGTTATGTAGTGTATCCCTCTGCCTCAACTATTTCTCCCTCCCCCACTAGCAACCTACACAAGGATTTGAAAGTATATAGAAGGCTGTGACTCTTTATGCACAGTTTATCCTGTACATAAAGGTACATTGTTAGGATAAGACTACTGAAGTACCCAGGAATGCTCAGAGATACCCACAGCAAGAAGAGCAAGCCCATGAAGAATCCAACATTTTATTTTAAAAAAAGCTTAAAGGACTGAAGTGTTTCTAAATTGTAAGACACTTTCCTCACTGAATGAGGACTGTGTCAAACCCAGCAACTCTAAAACAGGAATATAATTTCAAACATGTCACTTCTGTTTCTGCAGTGCTTAAAATTACAAGCAATTGCTCATTAGCCTACAACTCAGTCTGATTTAGGACCTCTCCTGAATGGTGGTGAAAAGCTCTGAATAGGAAATGCTTTGTATTTAGAAAATGCATTTATTCTGAGAGCAATTCCACTTTTGCTATGCCTCTTTTGGCTTTTTTCTGCACTCTGAAACTATCGCAACATTTGCTTTTTATACCTCAAGTGAAAGCTTAGACTTACCAGACTAACAGTGTGGTGGAGCTGAGAGATTGTCTCCTGGCTTTTCTGTTTCGCATCTCTAACTTTGTTTAAGGCTTGTTGGTAGGCACGTGTGCGGACCTTTGAAGACAGGGATCCTAGTCTAATATAGTAGCTTGGCTTTTGAACTCCAACTTCAAAACCTTCGACTTTTGCAGCTTCTTTCTCTAGATATGTAGAAAGGAAGCAAATTGACCACTGGAAGAAAACTTAAGAGGTCTGAGGCAGTTTTTTTTCGCTGAATAACAGCTGAATACTGGACTTTTTTGGTACTCCTTTAGCACCAGTGTATGTTGATAGACCACGATACATGGAAATCCTTACTCCTCCTCTCCTTCTCTGTGAAGGAGATGCTATTATGACCAGCAAGGTAAAAGGCAGTTTGGGAAGCACATGCCCCCTCCCCACTATAAGTAAGTAATAAATGGATGACTGCTTGCTTCTCTCCAACACACGCATTCCAACAAAATCAAACCTTGAATTAATCTTACCTAGTTCTGCTTCTGTAAGTGGGAGATACAGGTCAACAAGGGTCTCTGATTTAGTGAGAGCACTGTCCACTCCACTGCTCACCATTTGCACCACGCGACTTCCCAGGACAGTGTTAATGCTGCCATTGACAACCGACTTGGTCATTTCCACACTGTCTTGCACTGCTTCTTTAGTTTTGCCCACAACTCCAGTGATCGTGTGAGCAACAGTTTCCTTGGCACCAGTCACAGTGGTTGTTACAGCTTCTCTGGCTCCAACAACTACATCCTTGGCATTGGCAACAACCTGCCATAGGAAACAGGCTGACTCACTACAAATATTTCCTAGGGAGAGCTACATAATCCAGGAAATATAAGTTTGTGCTAAAGCTTGTACAAGTATTGGTTATATAGGAGAAATTCTGCCCTGAAAACATATGTACAAGATAAACCAAAATATGACTGCCACGCAGACTTCAGCTCAAAACACTTCAGTTAACGTAATTCAGACACTATTTGCTTCACATTGAGCAGGAAAGAGATGAGGACTCAAATTTTAACAAAGACACCCACCCGTGAACAACAGCTATAGACAGAGGTGTCAAATGATGAACAAACTAACAAAACAAAAAAAAAAAAAAGAGAGAGGCGTAATGGCCCCCCAAAGGCAACAAATAATTCTACAGAAACACCTCTTACTTCCTTATTGCTTCTAAGCTGTGCTTCAGGCGTGGCTTACTGAAATACATCTCCCTCTATTTTTAGTGATACTAGAAAAGAGAAAGGGTGTATAGTTCTTCTGCTTAGAATATGTACATGGAAAGAACTTACCTTGTCAGTGGGTTGATTCAGTATAGGTAGTCTCTCTTCAATTTTGTCTAGACCTATACACGCATAGTTGTTGGCAACTACAACTACAAAAGAAATTACAGTAGTTGGTTTTAATATCTTTTTTCCTTAGTATAAATAACTCCAATTGAGAATTCCTCTTGAAACAGCTCATGCAACAATGCTGCTAAAGTTGTTTCCTCCCCTCTTCAGTGAGATTTGAGGCAGCAAAGCCTCAAGAACAAGACAGGTTTACAGTGCCAGAAAAAAGCTCACTTGCAGGCAGAGAAAATCCATTCGATGCTTTACAAGCAACTGTTAGAACAAGCTGAAGCACCTGGCCTTCTGCCACTTTGTGAAACCAGGCTCCTGGTTACAACAGCTTTGTGACACAGATGCCAAATTTAGCCACAAGTTGTTCTCGGTGAGAGAAAGTACAAAACAGCATTTGAAACCAGGTGAAAGGGGAGGAAGGTGTTGAGCAAGAGACTATGTAATCATCTCACATATCAAGAGGAGTCAGTCAGTTTAGTATTACAAAAGCTGGAATGTGCTTTGGCTCTGGATTTTTTATTTAAGTCATACCCATCTGTAATCAGTTACTCAACAAGCCAGGCAACAGGTTCAGCCAGCTACCTGAAACAGCACTCCTGACCAGCAAGACCATGCTAAACTCTAAGTGCATCTGGACAGATAAAGCAATCAGTTGAATTAAAGTTATCAACAGCTCCATCTTTGCCTTACTTTGTGGTTCCAGTTTCTGGATGATAGGCATAGCACTTGTCATGGCTACCGAAGTAATCGTCTTCACTCCTTTCTCTGCTATCTCACATACTGACTTCAGATAAGGATGGTTATCCTTTGTGGTGATGTAAGCTGTGGACACCATATCATAGGTGGAGCTCACCAAGGGAAGGTTGACAACCCGCGATACAATGTTCTGTTTAAAAGAGAAAGAGGTTAGTTGACTCCTATTTTTCTGAACTAAATATAAAAATCTATGGGGCTAACTTGGACATACCTGCTGTGGATCAATTGCTGCCAATGCCATTTTTTCAGGTCTTGAATCTCACACAGCCTGTGAAAGAAGCATATCTGAGTTACAGCATCCCTATATCCACTTGATCTAATCACCAGACTTTGAAACCGACAACCCTTTTGTAATCAACCCCATTGATCAAGGAGATCAATGCACAGGATCTTGCACACAGGAATTACATTCCACTGTAACAATTGAGAAATCCAAAACTTTGTTTCCTGATTACTTTGTTTGGTTTAGGCAACACAAGTAGGGCACATGCAAGATACTGGCTTTGAGGTACAGCAGCTCATTGCAGAATTGCCAAAAAGAGTTACTTACTAGCGGATTAATTTATTTTTCTAGAAGTAGACACACTTGGGCTTATTTGTTGAGCCAGGACAAAGAAATGCCAGCCAACAAGTCACTAAAACTCTAGTTTAGGATGTCTAACTCAGATGAAGAATCCATCACCTATATCTTTAATCAGGTTAGACAAGGGAGTCAAGTTAGAAATTTGAGGCATCACTGCTGTCCAAATCTTGACAATACATGGAAGATTAAGGTGAAATACTAATTTCAGTAACCTCAGCTCAATTCTCACAAGTCATTCCAGTAAACTCAGGGAGTTCATTATCTCTAGTGCCATGCCTGATGCCCACGTAGGGATCCCCCTGCTCAGCTTGCTTAAAAGTTAACATTCCTGTAACACAGAGCATAGGACTTTCCCACTGCAGAAAATAACTCTCCTTTATGCTAATTTAGACTTAATTATTACCCATCCCACACTGAAACAGGCTGCAGACACCAATCACTCAACAAGCCTATGCTACTCAATTATTTTCCAACATGTATTCCCATGGAGAAAATACTAACAGCTCTCCCCATATGAACCCTATAAAAGGGGAGGGGTATTGCAGTACCACATAAGAAGAACACACAGAAGTGCACTGTCATCCTGTGAACGCATGCAGGCTGAACTAAGTCTGCAAGAAGCAATTTTTGCATTGATGGTTTTATATGACACTTAAGTTTCAGAAGAACCTGCATACACGAAGGCAACAGAAAGGCAAGCTAAAAGTCAGTCCTTGAAAGGACTGTAGTTTTCAAGGCTTACTGCTGGGTTTGTCAGAAAGCCAACAGCAGTCTTCTTTCTCATCTGTATGACAATATTAAAAGGAGTGTGTTAATATTCTGCCTGGGGTCAAGTAAAACTTTTCCCCATTACATAATGGGGAACAAGAACAAAGGTGTGCTGTTAGCGTTTTACAGGCATATTTGCACATGTTAACACACATGTGCCATACGCTAACGCCTGCAGTAAGATTAACCACTGTATATGGAATGTACACAGGTAACAGACAAGGGTCACAGCAGTAACAGAGTTGTTTTCCTTCCATTTATCAAATACTGAAAGACCCCCCGAAACATGTCATGCTTCTCGCACAGCACTACAAGTCAGATTACTTAGAGTGTAACTGAAGCTCACTTTGAACTGCAAAGCTCTTCTGTAGAACAGAAGAGGCTAACAGTGCAGGATCTGGTCTCAGAAGGAAGAAGAGCCTCAAATTAAGGATTGTTCAGTATTTGTAATGCATCCCAGGAGATCCAGCCACACACGGCATGGATTTGAATTTTAGTCACTAAAATAGGAGTTAGTCTGTGAAGTTATTCCTGCTTTTAAAGACAGGGAAGACAGCTGGGATCTCACGTAGTTTCAGAGATCACTTGAACAGTTTCGGCTCTGGCAGCAGTCAGATGCACCTCACTAGAGCGGGTGACTGAGATGCCCGAATCACAGTCCACGCTACGAAAGCGCATTTCAGAGACAGCTAAAAACATCCTGAAACAGCAAAGCTGACAAATTAAGCCACAAACGCAGTTTCTACTTCCCCTTATCGCTACGGAAAGAAGCGAAAGACGAGCGGGCAGCACCACGCGGCACGCAGAAGAGCCCAGCCCCCTGCCCGGCCAGCCGCGGTGCCCAGGGCAGGAAGGCGCCCCCGTTGTCAGCTGTCACCCGGGCCCTCCGCAGGGACGGGGCAGTCCAGTGCCGCTGCCGGGGGCGGACGAGCGCCGCCGGACTTTCTGGTCCCAGCCTTAAGCAGCCTACCGAAATACACCGGGATTCGGGGCGGCAGGGGCGATGACGGAGGCAGCGGAGGCGGCCCCGCACCGAGCAACAGACGGAGCCGCAGCCCCCGCCCGCTCCGCCGCCGGGCTCCACCATATTGCGGAGTCAGCCCCGCGGGGCGGGCGGGCGCCGAGCGCTCCCGCCAACCCCCCCTCCCCGCTCACCCCCGCGGCCGACGAGAGCCGGGCCGGAGCGCCGCGGGCGGCCGTACTCACCCGGGAAGGGAGAGGAGAGGAGGAGCTGCCGCCGCTGCTGCCGCCGCCGCTGACTGGGGAGGTCCGGCCTCGCCCCGCTGTTTATGGGGAGCGGCCGCCGCCGGCCGCGCGCCGCCCGCTCTCTCGCGAGAGGAGGGCGCGTCACCGCCGCCGCGCGTCACCGTGGCCGCTGGGCGCGGGCGGCCCGCGGGGGGGCGGGGCGGGGCGGGAGGGACGTGGTGTCCCCCGAGGCCGGTCAGGCACCTGAGCGGGGGGGAAGAGCCTCGTCCCAAAAAAAGAAAGAAATGTTATCCACGGGAGCTGGG
>VUYV01000018.1:746027-762531 GCA_008711295.1 Anarhynchus alexandrinus | reverse complement strand
TCATAGAAGGAGATCAGGTTTGACAGGCACGACCTGCCTTTCACAAACCCATGCTGACTGGGCCTGATCACCCTGTTCTCCTGCATGTGCCGTGTGATGGCACTGAGGATGATCTGCTCCACGACCTTCCCAGGCACCGATGTCAGACTGACATGTCGGTGGATGAGAAGCTCAACACAACCCGGCAACCTGCGCTCGCAGCCCAGAAACCCAGCCACATCCTGGGCAGCATCAGAAGCAGCGTGGCCAGCAGGGCGAGGGAGGTGATTCTGCCCCTCTGCTCTGCTCTGGTGAGACCCCACCTGGAGTACTGTGTCCAGCTCTGGAGCCCTCAACATAGAACGACATGGACCTGTTGGGGTGGGTCCAGAGGAGGGCCATGAAGATGATCAGAGGGCTGGAGCACCTCTCCTATGAGGACAGGCTGAGTGAGTTGGGGTTGTTCAGTCTGGAGAAGAGAAGGCTCCGGGGGCACATTATAGCAGCCTTCCAGTATCTGAAGGGCGCCTACAGGAGAGCTGGAGAGGAACTTTTTGCAAGAGCGTGTAGTGATAGCACAAGGGGGAATGGCTTCAAACTGCAATAGGGGAGATTTACATTAGATAATAGGAAGAAATTTTTCACTCTGAATTTGGTGAGGCACTGGAACAGGTTGCCCAGGGAAGTTGTGGAGGCCCCATCCCTGGAGGCGTTCAAGGCTAGGTTGAATGGGGCTTTGAGCAACCTGGTCTAGTGGGAGGTGTCCTTGCCTGTGGCAGGGGTTTGGAACTAGATGATCTTTAAGGTCCCTTCCAACCTAAACCATTCTATGATTCCTGTGCAACTGATGTCTCAGCAGACCCGTCCTTAGTACTTTAATACAAACACAAGGACCAGAAAGAGTGGTTGATACAGGCTTTCAGACGAGGTATGTAGGCCCACCATTAGACTAGACAGGAACAGATAGGTTACAAACAAACGTGCTCTCTCTTTTTTCATGCAAATCTTGCATCTCATCTAGTTGGGGAAAAAAATGAGGTGAGAGATTTTGCTGTGTTGGTCTGAAATTACTCACCTCTTTTCCTTCACCCAGCACCTCTTAACAAGGACTTGTACCACCTGGGGCTGGAACATGGGGTGAACTGACTCTGAGGCTGCCACGCAGCTGCACATACACCTAAGTGAGCTCCCTGCTTGGAAAAGCAGAGAAGCCTCCAGTCTTCTCCTCCAGCACTACAGGTGCAGTTCAGCACGCTCACAGATCACAGATAATCATCTCAGCATATCTAAACATGCATCTGGTATGCTGTAACTTTCATAACTCTGAAGGTACACTTCACTCTTAACCTATAAACAGAGGACACACACATAGGATAGGGATATCAAACCAGAGAAAAATAGTTGTGGGCAAAGGCCCAAATACATATTTACAATTAAAGTTGTATTTAGCTCGTTGTTGTTGTTGTAGTGACAGGGTGTCAGAAGAGCCTGACAAGAAAGGTTGAGGCCTCAAGGGTAATCACGCACTACAAACATATACAAGCAAATTCTTCGTGGGCCAGTCATTTTTGCACAAATAGTTTTTCTAAAGGAAATTTTAACTTCCTTCCCAGAAAGCTTTAATTGTTTTAATTGTTAAACGTGACAACAAACCACCTTATCTCTAAGCCACAGAGTACAAAGATTCCTTTTTGCTGTTGCTGCTCCCTAAACAAAAGTTGACCATACAGATTCTGTTTTAATTTATACTGCTTAAAACAAATAGACAGACCTCTTTTTCTGCTTGACAATGTGACAGAACAAGAAATTCCAGCAATACAAAGTAGTACAGTAAGAATAGCATTATCTGCCCTGGACAGGGGAAGAAGGCACCTTTCCTCATCAGAGTGACCACCAAGAAGGGTCTGAGGTCTACCTATAAGGAAGAGCAGACTTCTTGCAAAGACTTGGTAGCAAAATATACAAGCCATCTATTCTTATTATTTACTTAATATATATATTCATGTTACAGTATTACAAAATGTCCTTTGCTTACTGCTAGAGAGATTCTGACCCTTGCTCCCACAGAACACTATCTTCCTGGGATGGGGGACATGGCATCTTTTTTTTCCAGCCCATTTCAGGAAGACCTTCCCAGAATGGTGATTCAGTTTGCTTCTGCAAAGGAATCGATTCTCTCATCTTGTTCCAGAGCAGGACAGGTAGAAGACTATTCTGGAATAAAACAGGAATTTTCACTTCTCTGAATTGCTTTATTATGCCTCTGCTAGGATGCATACCAAACACTTTACAGGCACTCCACTGTTTTCCTTACATTGTTGTTATCTGACACCTCCATTTGTTTCTCATTCACAGTCATGCGGCTTCTCAAGTGTAAAACATTCAATGCACCCATGACAACCACAAAATTAATTAACCCTTTGTCAGAGGTGTCTGTACTGCGAGTTCTAGAGTATTCCAGGGATTTTAGTTACTGTGTATCAGCATCATTTGTAGTCCAGGAACAGCTGGGACTCACACAGCCCAGGGTCACACTCTGCCAGAACGCAATAATTAGAGATAGTATCAACCCCTCAACAGTCCTTGGCAGGTTAAGAATTCAGTTTCTGAACACGTTTCTCCTCACAACCAGGTCCCCTTCTGTATTAGATGAACTCAGAGGGGCTTATCCAAAATTCTGGAAAACTAGGAACTTGCCTCCCGAGAACCTTGTATTGGTAACAAGGCAGGGGGGGAGGAGTGGAGGGTATTACCTCTTGGATGGACTGAATTCCTCAAATGCCTTAAAACAGAGGCAGGTGTGGTCCCAGTCAAGACTGAAGAAGAAGGCAGGACAGCATCAAGTAAAGCAGCAGTAACAGATGACAGAAAAGCATCCCACACCAGCCACCGCTAAAAGAGGAAGGCAATAATAGTATACCCTCCCTTTCTCTTCCATGGGGCAAAGGCAGGTGTTTAAAGTCACGTAACACATCTAATGAAAGAAGTTTCATTCTTTCAGTCTGAGTAACACATTAGCACGTTCATCCATCCAGGCCCATTTAGTTAACATTTTAGAACAGAAGCCAACCAATCCTTAACTTCAGAGAAAAATTTAAAAGTTATGACATTGTGGATCGAATAATAAACATATCTATCCTCTGGTGCATCTCTTACAAACTCATTATCACATCCTCCATAACAGGGAATAGCTCAGGTTTCAGCATCACAGGCTTTGTAACGTATCTCTGCCCAAGACAGCAGCAACAGAATTCAGGTCCTCCAGTTTTTCTTACCGCCTTAGTACAACAAAGAGAAGGGGCTGCGTTCCTCTCGCCACAGTGCCAGGGCCCATTGTGGGCTGGTGGCTTCCCGGCTGCCAGGGGCCATGGGGAGTCCCCATGGGGGCAGCAGGGCTGGGCCCGGGTCCCACCACCCCAGCCAGGAGCAGGGCAGCTGGGGTGGGGGGTGGGCAGCTGGGGGCAGCCCCAGCCCCAGGAACCGGGAACCTCGTGGGGACTGGGATGGGCCAAGGCCAGGCTGGGACATCACCCCCCCGTCCAGCGTGACTGGCCCTACCACGGCGGTGGTGCTGGGGCAGGGGCTGACTGCCCCGGGGGGCTGACATGGCAGGAGGCTGGGCAGGACTGATACGCCCTGTCAGTAGCCATTGGGGCCCTGACAGACAGTTCCAGCTGGTTGCAGGTACTTTTGCTTCAGCTAGGAACCTCATGAGACCAGGGTATCAGCTGTTCACTAACAAGGTGACAGAAAAGCGAAAGGAGAGAGCAGTGGAAACGCCTGTAGCAGCCTGAGTGGGCTGATACTATTTCTTTAGGAACAGGTATAGTCTAATATGCTGGGCCAGAGCCAGCTGACATCTAGAGCACTGCTGTATTGGCAAGACCTGGTACAAAGATCTTTGCTTGGCGTCACAGCCGGTGGATGGAGGGATTTCCTGGGGAGTCAAAAATAGGGGAGTAAGAGCTCTCTCAACAGATTAAAGCTACCTTTATTTAAAAGTATGCATGCTTCCACATCAAGATAGCTAACCAGAGTCTTTAGTCAGTCTTTAGGATGACTGTTCAAAGCAGTGAAGTGGTGATATACTCTTAACACAGGAGGGCAGCCCGTTGGAGTTCTCAAGAAAGCATGTCCAGTCACAGCCTTAGGAAGCTGGCAGGCTTTAAAGGATTGCCTCCAGCCACAGTTTGAGGCTGTCTGGAGTGAGCGAGAAGCACAGGAAAAGTCTGACATGCCTTCTGTGCCTCAAGTTCTTACCGGTAGCACCACCCCTGCAGTGGTTCTCAGCAGTCAGGATTGCCATAGGGACACAAAGAAAAAGGTGTTCAGAGCTGTGGAAGATAGATGGTTCAGGGTCCGTAATACAAATAATCAAGTCAATTGATTACTACAGTTCCTCTGGCCTTAAAGACTTCTAATATTGAAAGCATGTTTTTCTTTTCCATGTTTATAAAAGTTGCTTTGCCATGTGAGATGCAAGCGAGTCTGTTGAACTGGGAATCAACGTACACATTGTTGGACACCGTGAGACTGTTACCTGTGAAATAACACTGTCAAGGCTATCTTCCCTCAGCTCTCTCATCTTTCTCCTTTCTTTCCGATCCCACAGTAATCCATTTCTAGGCTTTGTAATCCTGCCTTGCACCATTCTGTCTTTGGGCTTGCAACTAACTCCTTATCCACTTAAACTGTCAGTCTACCTCACTCCTTGGTAAGGAGTTGGTACTTACTTACTTACTTACTTGGGATTAAGCCTTTTGTATGTTCCTGTATGAAAAGCTTTCCTCTGTTCTTCGTTAATCACGTCAATAGTTTCCCTGCTGTGACTCACTTTTTTTTCCCTCTCCAGGAGAAGATATCAGATTTGTGAGGCACAATCCTTCTTTTGTGAGTCCACACTAATTGTCTTTCCAAAGAATAGCATCCTTATTCTGCTCTGCCCAAAAGTAAAGCACTCCCACCTTTTGTTTCTGAGCAGCATGAGCTGCAGGTTTTCTCTATTACATGCTCCATTTCCTCCAGAATGACCTTATCTTCCAATGTGTCTTATCTTTTGTTGGCTGTCCAAAGATCATTACCTTTTACCTCTTCAGCTGTAACTGAGTTAACCTGACATCTGATTCAAAAGAGAGGAATTGGGTAAAAGGTAATTCTCCTCTGAACACTTGAAGACAGGCAAAGGCAAGCAAAAGTATTATCAGCTACAGGCAGCCAGGTACTATTGCCCATATAGAGTATGAACCACCCCCACAACAGATGTGATGTGTTTAATTAGGATAGTAGAAGAGGGAAAGGGATGAACTCATGCTGGCTTGAGTGGGACAGGGAGTAAATTACATGTTTTCTACATACGGTACAGGAAATTTTTATTCATTCAGCTACTGTTGTATATGACCCTGCCAGATGTCCTCTGAAAGCTAGGCAGCAACATGTTGTCATGGTAACATGCAGCACCTGCAGAAAGATCACAGCAGGCTTCATGTCTCGTGTGACATATATGTTATAACTCCCATCAGCCCACATATAGCCCTGCGGTTTTCAGGCTTCGCATGGTCAAACACACTAGATGAGGCCTTGACAAAAGTTATCAATAAGGCAGTCTGTTTTAAAAGACAAATTATTTTATAATGACATGCCAGCAGA
Organism: Anarhynchus alexandrinus; assembly: GCA_008711295.1. Taxonomy (NCBI): domain Eukaryota; kingdom Metazoa; phylum Chordata; class Aves; order Charadriiformes; family Charadriidae; genus Anarhynchus; species Anarhynchus alexandrinus. The sequence continues at coordinate 756,906 of VUYV01000018.1, read as the reverse complement.
AAGAAAAACAAATATCCTAGGTATTTGGCAATTATCTAGGTACCACCAATTAAACAATACAAGTTTTGTATTGATGTTAACATGATCCCATAATTGCTTAATTGTATTGCACTGACACCCAAGAGATGCAGTTATGGGTGAGGATTTTTATATGGTAGATACAGCACAAACACATGGCAAAATTATCCAGTCCCTCTTCTAGAACTAAGGAACAGATTTATTACTGCTAGGTGATGAAGGACAGCAAATTATAAGGATTTAAACTATGGCAGTATCATATTCAATGCAACTGAGAGCAGAGGCATGTAACCATAAGCCACCAACTGAGGTGTCTGTGGGGACACATCTGAAGTCATAATTTATAGCTGCTTAAAAACTGCAACAGAAACCATTCTGCTAACCAGAGGCCAGAGAATTTTGTTCTTAAGCACTTCTGACAAGGACATGCCTTCTTCACATGCAGTGCATGTGCATGGAAGAGGACATAGAGCAAGGGAATTCTGGTTAGTACTGCTAAGTCTGTGCTACTGAAAGAATCCCAGCTGTCGGTTTTCAGACTGCTTTGCACTTTTCTTAGGAAATCAGCATTCCAAAAATGTTTCTGTGTATTTATATTCCTATTCAAGAATGTAATGCTGTTCCATCAATATTAGTCAGTGCTGTGGCAGTTCATAGTTATCATCAGTGATAACAGTGACACTCAAGAATTCTCAACATCATGCCTACAAAGAGGCCCTTGAAGACAGTCCTTTCAGTATTAGCCTGGTGGGTTTCATACAATTTCATTTTCAGGGAATTTAGTCAGGTTTTTTTATTTATAACAGTAGACCTAAACCACAGACTCCTTCCTAGACAATACAATTGTGATATGTTTACTAAGGTACATAGAATAACAGTTACCATTTGGATTTGTCTGATGCCATGGGAACACTGGGTACAACACATTAAATGGATTGTGCTGTGGTGACATTATCAGTCTATTAAGCTACTCCAATAACTTCACTCATTTCTACTTCACCAAAATGCCTTTGTTTTACTCTGTACTCTATGCCCATGAATACCATCATTGCCTATATTGAAGGTGATCTTCTCAGTCAGAATTTATAACATAATGAGAGAACACTCTATTGGTTGTTTTTAAGGCATTCTAACGTGGATGTTATTTTTAAGAGTTCATTGCCATTTCAGTACACATCTGCAGGTTTCGGAAGGATAAGGGGTTGAAGAATAATTTAATATTGGCAATTGCTCTGCTAAAGATGTGTTCTCATATTAAAGATTAGCACATTCTAGACAACAGACAGATAAGAAAAATCTGTTTCTGTACCATGGTTTACTTATCTGCTAGTGGTCTGACAAAAAACTGGTACAGTAGCGGAACACAAGTGACTTTCAACAACCATCAGGTTTACTAAAGAAGTTGCACAAACCCCCTCATATTGGTAAAGCCTGTATTATCTAAAAGCAACACTGAGAAAATTTAATAACTCAGAATAATAGTTTATTAAATGTGGTTGCTGGTCTATCGAAGTTCATTTTGATATTGGTAGGAACTACTTTGGTGGAGAACTAGGATATCTCTGAAGGCAATGGCTTTAAGTCTCAGGGATCAAAAAGAGTCAGACTGCTCTTTAAGGGAAAAACAGCTGTGAGTCAAGGGTGAACCCAGCACAGTCAGTGCCCTCAGTGACAGGGTACAGTCCCATGGGGTCTGCCTGAACAGGGTACCCAAGCAGGGTCAGGTTCAGATTGGTGTTGATAACAGGTCCCATCAACAGTCTTGTAATCATCAGATAAGGCAAAGTAACGCATCAAGTTATGGGTGAAGTCAGGAAATCCAAACAATTCAGGAGCAATGGGAAACAGGAATGGAGAAAGATACATGTACAACAGAGCTCAGGCCAGGATGGGATGCTTAGGCCTGGACATAAATAGGACTTCTGGGCCACGGGCAGAGAGTGTGTGGGTGATGGTCCCTGGTGAGACCAGTTAAGGCAATTAAGGCTTATAAGTGCACTCATGCTCCTGACATAAAGTTGCAGTTTGTGCCCTTAAAAAGTCCTGTGGATGCAGAGATTCATATGTCTTCCTCCATACACTTTCTAGGTGATGATAATGACTCTAAATCAGCTGATGGGATGACAGTTATGCCAGAAAGAGAGGGCTAGAAGACACATAAATAGATCGTTATTTCACTCCCCTGTCTGAAAGGAAGAGTCATAGTGTCTGTTATGTCTGACAGAAGTCTGTTCAACCTTTTATAAGACCCTCTGACAGTGAAAGTTTCACATCACACACAGGCAATCTGTGTCCTACCATTCATAAAGTTTCCCTAATGTTTATGCTGAGTCTTTACCAGTGCATTTCAAGAACATTGGTGGCTCTTCTGTCCTCTACAAAGACAGAGACCAAGTATTCCTCTTCTCTTCTTTAAGGTGAAGAAGGTATTTCATCCAGCCCTTCTTCTTTGGTCACACTTGTTAGCCTGATGATACCCAATCTCATCAATTATCTCAGCTCTTTCTCAAGTAGAAGCACTGTGCTCAAATTGAAAACCTCCTAGTCAATCCGTATTACCAGGATCTCACTACAGTATTGGCCTTTGTCCTAGTATTAGAGCAATGTTAACCACACAGAGGTAGCCTGCAATCTGTTATAATTCCCAGAGTCTTCCCTGAAGAACACATGCCTTGCAAATTGTTCATTGTCCAGTACCTGCGTAGATATTTCAATATCAGACAACATCCTGCATTCAACTCTAGTAAATTTCACCCCATCTTTTTATTTAGACCTTTATCTTCAATATCTCCAATAAACCAGGTTCATTTTGAAATCTGATGCTTTCCTTCATATTTCAAGTTATTTATAGTGGACTATATATCCTTGTTTCAAGAGGATGACTGACAATGTAACATAATACTTCAGAGAGACGGAGTAACATTCAGGTGCCCTTCATAAGCGTGCGATGAGTTACTGGGGTTTTCCGTAAGACCTGTTACTATTAATCATATAACTCCTGACCTTTGCAACATGGCAGGCATGACTGAGATTACTCATTACATTATCTACTCTCTTTCTTAAAAGAAAATAAAACTTTTTTGTTCTTCAGTAGCACTGCAAGTACCTAACTATTCTCTAGGACAACAGTGCTTAACAAGGTGCAAAGGTCTGTAACACACACACAATTGGGCAGGATGCCGGAATGAAAGATGTTGCTGTTACTATTTACAAGAGACACGGAAAGTAGAAGTGACTTATTTGAAGTCATACAGCATATCACTGGCAATACTGAAAGGAGAATTGAATTCCACCAAAACCCACATTGCTTCAGTGAGCAGTAAAACATTTAATAGTGTTGACTGGACAAGTAGTACCCAAGCCTTCACTAATGGAAACACTTCCATAGTTTGAAATCATACCAGTAAGCCAGCTATCAAGCAATTGAAAAGCAATAGGAAAGTCTTTGTTTCTCTGCCTTCTGTGTCTTCTTCTGCAACCACCTCAATTTCAACAAAAGACTGAACACATTCAAGGAGAATCTGTTCACTGATTTAGCCCTCTCTACTGCCCTTAGGAATTTATATTACATGCTACTAGAAATTTTCACTTTCAGAGAGCATTTACGATCACTTTTTTTTTTTAAAGAAATATTGAACTTGACCACAAAAAGTATAGTCTATGTGAGTGCGCATATTTACTTGGCTTTCTAGAACACATCTTTACCATGCAGCACACAGGAATACGGCATAAATAAGCTTCTCACAGGCAATTCGAAAAAAGTTAAATCAATCTCTCTGGCTGTAGCATAGGAAACCCCATCCTTTAAGTTTGATTATCCTTATTTATCACCATTGTACAGTCTGGTTTTTAAGTTATGATGAAAAGCTTTTACTATAGTCAGATCCAGGTCCCATTATTGCTATGCTGAATTCTGACTGTGGATTCCGAAGCAAACAATGAAGCAAGATTGGGTACTCTGTCTTGATATTGACATAGATGGTATTTGGCCACTTCTGTCACATTCACTTGCAAGCTCTGTGCACGTGTAAATGAAAGACCTGTAAGGAAAGATAGATTGATTGTTGACTGATACTATATGTGAACAGTATTTTCTTTTCACAGATTTTTGTTTTCCCTCAGTAATGAAGAATACTGTTCTATCCTGTTTTCTGTCAGGCAGAAGAAAATTGCCAGAGGTCTCTAATACATACAGGATTAAATCCTAAATAAACATTAACTGTCCAAAGATGGTAATTTTGAGAAAAGGCTTAAACAGTCTCTCAGGATCCTAGGAGAAAGGTGTTCTACGGTAACCCAATCAGCCACCCTTCCTCAAAGGCAAAGGTAGCTTCTTTACAAGACCATTCCCATTCAGAGCAGTACTTTTCCTCCTTGTCCCATAGGGTCTCATATAAGACTTTCCCACCACAAAAGCTAAGATACCTTCTGAAATTCTCCACCTAAAGAAGAGTCCCCTTTTTTTTTGTCATTCATAAACCAGCTACTTATTAGCAACTAGTTACTCTTTTTTCATCTGGGTCTGAGAATTTCCTTTCTTAAGCTCAAAGAAGTTCCTTACCAGAAGGGTATTTATTCTTATGCATTACACAGAAATCAAAGAGGTGTGCACTACAAAACATTCAAGACTTCCCCACTTACATTTCCATTTACTTGATAGAGAAAGAAAAAACAAGGCCAGACAGACAGCTACTGTATATCATTTTAGCATTACTGACTTCAGGAGTTCTGTGCTGACTTAGCTGCAAAAGATCTTGCTGCAAAAGCCTTTGGAGACAGCATCAAGTCTCAGGTCTGACAATGTGGGAAACGTTGTTCTTTTGGAACCCAAGGAGGCTTCTACTGCAGCCTTGCTCTTGCTCCTTCACGTGTCCTTCCTTGCTACTGAGGTTTCCACAAGCTCCCCACATTTGTGGCTTCTTTCTTAAACAAGGCTAAATGGGTTTCTCTTAGAAGCATGATAGTGTCCCTGGGGAGCACTGGACAGTGTCCTTTTGACAAGATACTGGCTTTGAATATGAGCTACCAGTGTGCAACTAGTGGATGGAAAAGTTAACAAACTCTGATTAAACTCCACTTGGCTGCTTTGCCACAATCTGTAAAAATGACTCATCTTTTACTGTAGTACAGAGTTCACCAACCTGCTAAATCAAACACTACTATTCAAACAGGCTATTAGGTGCTTGCTGAACTGTACTGTGTAGAGCAGGCATGAGATGCCAGAATTATTCCACGTGTACACAAGATGATGTATTCTGGTCAGTGATGCAGGGGAACGAGAATCAGTAGATCAAGGTTCGAAATCCACTGGTAATGCAGAGGGCCTCCCCTAGACTTCATGCTAGCTAAACACAAAATTGGTGATCCAGAAGTTTTTATCACTACATTAGCATGCCATTTCTCTCAAACTCATCAGCTCCATTGAGAGGAAGAGCATTGAGAGGCAGAGCTTAAGCATCCCATTTCATTAACAGTGTTGCATGGCTTCCAGACTGCAGATGCTTGTCTCCCAGTCAGACTGGAGCATATAGCTGTGGAACTGGAGTTCATCTGTATTGACCTACCCTAACTTACAGAATTTGGAAATAGTTACTTTGTTTCTCCCTATCTTCTCTAAAAATGCTCCACAAGGATGCTGTGAGGTTTAACTGGTTGTTTACTTTTGAATGCTTTGCTCATATTCAGAAGCAGAGCCCCTCACCCACAGTACTCAAGAACAGCAGTAAAGTCAACTTAAAAAAACAATATTGCTAATGTAACTGTTTTTAGATTAATATCATAATGTAGTTTATAATATAGTGTTGTCCTTTTTCGAACTGGAAAGTCTGGGCCAGTAGCTAACAAGACTTTGCACAAGGGCGAACTTTTCCTCAGCTCCGACTGGAGTTCCCAGATACTCAATGCCTCTGAAAGGCATGCCCAAGTCAGACATTCAGTATCAAGCCACCTTAGAAACTGTGTTCTAGCTCTCAGTGCTTCAATTTTCCCCATTGTAAAATTAAAATGTTGAGTTCACTTTGTTATTAATAAATACATATGAGATGCATTCAGTGACCTTCAGTCTCTGGGGAAGTTTTGATCTACAGTCCTACATAGATATGTTTGTCCAACACATTAATGACAGAGGCTCAGAAACATCAATAAGCCAAAAAATAAAAGACTTTATAAACCAGACTCTTGTCTTTGATAGCATCTTGGATGGAACAGGAGTGACTGAAAAGAGGAGGAGCAGTAAGGGGACAACTGGACAACTGACAGCCAACAGGGCTGAACCTTAGGCTTACCAACCACAGGCAACACGTCAATGAGTTCTCCTGACTGAAGAAACAGGATTCATCCAAGAATGACTCATATTTGTTGTAAACTGATCTGTTTAATCACTGTGAGGCTCATGCATGTTGATTCCCTTTTCTCCTGTGGGATTTCCTGGCTATGTGCATTAGGGGTAATAGGTTTGCATAAAGAACAGAGCACACAGACTGCCAGGGGATATAACAGTGCAGCTGGAGTACAAACTTAGGGCTGCCTGAAATATCTGTCACAGGAATACTGGACTTCCTGTAATCTGCTTATTAAAAAATGTTTTTCTCAAGTAATGTGGTTTGCTAAGGGACAGTAAACAACAGCTGTTTTGGCAATGATTTCAAATTCCATTTCAATATTTTAATCCAGGATTTAATAGTCCCCAAGTCCTAAATTTCTCTTTGATTGAAGTCTTGCCCACAGAATACAATCCAAACATCTGCTGTGTTCTTGTGGGGCTGAGAAGGACTAGTGAATTACAGAAGAGCTGCTTTGGAAAGGCTGTTTCATCTCTGGGCTTGAATAATGTACTGTTCAACTTTTAAGTACTTCAAAATGCTTGTGAATGATGCTGCCACGGTCATTCTATCACACATAAAGCTCCCATGTGCAAAGGCATCCATGGATACCCTTCAGGCAGGCTTAACAGTACCTGTATACGCTCTGAAATATTGCTATTCTGGGTATTAGAACTGTATTGATTCTGTCATAAAGGACTTCTATACTGGTGTGTGGTGAGCTACAGAGCTTTGTACTTAAAATTGATTTTTGACATATTGGTCATTCCTGAGTTTACATTTCTGTTTCTTAACATTTCACAAGCGGCCTTATTTCATCCACAGCAAACATCTGAATAAGTTCGCACTTAGGAGTTGAATCAATGCCTACTGAAATCAGTGGAAAAGCTTGTACTAGTTTAGAGGCATCTGTATCTAATCTAGCATTCTTACAGCTTTGTCTTTGCTACAGGAAGGGGAAAATTTTTCCTAATCTGAGTGAGCAAGTATTCTTCATCTGACTTAACTAATCAAAATTAATCCTAATGAAGGAAAAGTGTTTGTAGGTTTCATATCAGTAGGAAAGTGTGGGAAGCCTGGTACTTAATCTGTTAGCTTGTGTGAAACCTGTACTTTCATTGATTGTATATCCAGTAGGCTAATTTAAGAATACTTTTTTTTTTTTTAAGAGAAGGCTAAGAGACTTTAGCCACCATCTTCTCTTCCAGATCCATCTTTGCAAGTGGAAGAGCTTATTTTCCCAAGCTGCTTATCCTTCTTTTGCTGTATGAAGTTACCTTTTCCTTAAATTTATTGGCAAAGAGCTACCTGGGGGTGTTTCTTAATTTACTTCTGGCAAGGTCAGCTAAGCTCTCTTAGACAGGTTCAAAGCAGACAACAAGCAACTTGTGTTAGGCTGTGGGAGAATGTTTCTCAATGTTCCATCCCCGGAAGGTCAAGGAAAGCTAGTAAAACATACAGACACTGAAGGTTGTTCCTTGCCAGCTCCTGTTTCCACTTAAAGCAACAGGAGCAGTACTGACATCAGCAAGTCCATGACAGTCCAACCCTGTAGCAGCAATTGAAATGGAGCCCAGAAGGATAAGAAAATGCACTTAAAACAAAATAAAAAATAGTATCTCCGTAAGGTTAGTTGAATTTCTGAAAGCGGAAGAAGTTCAGCTCTTATGCTGTATTTTGTTAAGAGTATTCTAAAGGTTTAAAGAAACTGGTCTTCTTTCCCACATGCCTGGCCATTATTCCATCACCTAGGCAGTCTGTACCACCATGAACCTTCATAAGTTGGTCATGAACCTTCACATTTTTTTTTGATAGCTCAGTAATTACCCATCTTGAGTGCTTGTATCAAGTTCACACATAACTAATGGATCAACTATATTAATCCCCAATTTGTTATGGAGGGGAGCAACCACATTTGTTTTGGGATATTGTGACCCACTATTCTAAAATCTGTACAAAATTCACTGAAGAGCTGAAAGGCGTTTTAGTCAATGAAACCACCAAGTTCATATTTCTCTGATGCCTCTGCAAACAGATTAAATGTAAAGACAAAATGATATAAAGAAATGGAGAAGAAATTGCTACCCTAACCTGTTCCCAGCTATCTACTCTTCTGTGCCACGTCAGATGTCAATGCCCTGTCAAAGCTGCCAGATAAGACAATTGTGCAATACTCCCCAACCCAGTCCATCAAAGTAAACTTGGCTATTTCAGGTAGCTTAAACAACACTGTTAACTCACCTCACATTGCCTCACGTGGGGTAATGAATGAATAATTCCCACAAGCAGCTCAACTGCTAGATCTGAAACTCTGGTAACCCTTAGTACAGGATAACAGTCTGTTCCATCCCCCTGTACAACACTGTAATCATGCGGTAAGATCATCATAGAACAAAACTTGGTAGAATTACATTCTCACAAAAGTAAAATTTCATATGCAAGTAGTCTTTCCTACGATTTCACTTTGAAACAGTTTGAATGAGGGCTTGGCATAGTACCCTGATTTCCTATTTGTAAAACCCTGTTCTGTAACCAGATGAACAATAGATGTTGAATCTATGAAAACCTCTACAGCAAGCCAGTGAAGCTGTGCTCATAAGAGGTTTCAGGTCAAAGGTAAAACCAATTTGAATTACATGTACGGAATAAGAACAAAGCTCATTTGCTGCAACTGCATATTCCAGTCATACAATGGATCACGTAAGGAACAGAGCACCTTGACTACAAAAGGCAAAGATATATTGGAACACTCAAGGCCATCAGTCTATTTTTGGGAGTGCATCAACACCACCTGAAGCTGCAGTGGGGTTTTGTTTGTAGATTTTCTTCAGATATACTCCTGGAAGGCATATGCCTCATGTCTACCTGTTACAGACTGGTGTAGTTCCCCTCTTTGGTCAGCAGTTTTCTATAAGCAGCCTTAATTCTGGTTTCTAAGCTCCTAATTTCTGGGTCTGGACAGTCACTCTTCGTTGTTCTGACTCTGTTAGGCATGTTCACAGGCACAATTTTCTTTCAGGATACCTAGCAGTGTGACTGCTTTGAACACCAAAATAAATGCCAAACCTTTACACGTGTATGTATACTAATATATACAAAATTAGCAAGAACTCTGTTTAGTCCTTTCTCATGTAAAGCAAGACAGCAGAAAAGTATTATCCCTTAGTAAATGTAAGCACTGTGAGTGCATCCCTCCTCTCAGAGGTTTGGCTGTCTGGGCTGAGGACTCAAGAAGGCCTGAGCTAAGTGTCACCGTGCAGCACAGGCTGGCTGCTCCCTAAGGGAGGGGAGCTGGGAGCTGAGGGAAACTCCTAAAGCTTACCAGCCACAGACCTGTCTCACAGCCTCTGAGCAAGATGAGTAGGACCTGCTCAGGTGAACTGGCTTTGGCTGGGATAGTTAATTTTCTTCATAGTAGCTCTATGGTGCTATGTTTTGGATTTGTGACCAACAGCATTGATAGCACACCCAGGTTTTAGTTATTGCTGAGCAGTGCTTATACAGCACCAAGGGCTTTTCTATTTCTCACGCTGCCCCACCAGCGAGGGGGGGGGGGGGCAACAAGTTGGGAGGGGATACAGCTGGGACAGCTGACCCCAACTAACCAGCAAGATATCCCAGACTACATGACATAACACTCAGCGATAAAAGCTGGGGAAGAAGGAGGAAGGAGGAACTTTTGGAGTTATGGTGTTTGTCTTCCCAGGTAACCGTTATGTGTGATGAAGCCCTCTTTTCCTGGAAATGGCTGCCTCCCCATAGGAAATAATGAATTAATTCCTTATTTTTGTTTTGCTTTCATGTGCAGCTTTTACTTTAAACTGTCTTTATTTCAGCCCATGAGTTTTCTCACTTTTACCGTTCTGGATATCATCTCCAAACACGTTGAAGAACAGGAAGTTATTGGAAGTGGTCAACACGGATTTACCAAGGGTAAATCATGCTTGACCAATCTGATAACCTTCTATGATATTATAACTGGTTGGCTGGATGAGGGGAGAGCAGTAGATATCATCTACCTTGACTTCAGCAAGGCTTTTGACACTGTCTCCCATAACATCCTCATTAGGAAGCTGAGGAAGTGTGGGGTAGATAAGGAGACAGTGAGGTGGATTGAGAGCTGGCTGTGTGACAGAACTCAGAAGGTTGTGATTAATGGAGCAGTGTCAAGTTGGAGGCCTGTAACCAGTGGTGTCCCCCAGGGGTCAATATTCGGTCCAATCCTGTTCAATATATTCATCAATGACCTGGATGAGGGGACAGAGTGTATCCTCAGCAAGTTCCAAACTGGGAGGGGTGGCTGACATGCCAGAGGGCCATGCTGTCATCCAGCGTGACCTGGACAGGCTGGAGAGCTGGGCAGAGAAGAACCTAATGAGGTTCAACAAAAGCAAGTGCAGGGTCCTGCACCTGGGGAGGAAGAATGCTGGGCACCAGTATGGGTTAGGGGTGGACCTGCTGGGAAATAGTTCTGAGGAGAAGGATCTGGGGGTCCTGGTAGATAGTAAATTATCCATGAGCCAGCAATGTGCCCTTGTCAC
>VUYV01000018.1:734278-745762 GCA_008711295.1 Anarhynchus alexandrinus | reverse complement strand
AGACTTTCAAGGCCCGCCTGGATGCAGTCCTGAGTAATGTGCTTTAGGCAATCCTGCTTTGGCAGGGGAGTTGGACTAGATGATCTCTAGAGGTCCCTTCCAATTCTGAAAATTCCATGATTCTGTGATTCTCTCCCTCCTGCCACAGGAGCGGACTGAACAAATATCTGTGTGGGCCTGAGCTGCTTGATGGGGTTAAACCACAACATCAGAAACAGCAGCCAGAGTCAGCCCAGAGGCCAGGACATCAAGCAAGTTCAGGGTGATGAGACAGAGTCAAGACAAAGCCAGGAATGCAAGCCAGCAATTCAGAGTTAGGATGCAGTCCTGTGAGGGTAACAAGTAATTGCTTGGCATGCCTGAAGTGATGAGGAAGGTCCATGGTCAGGACCTGTAGCTCAGGTGGGATCCAAGCACTAGAGCAGCACCTTAGATCAGTTCCACAGGAATATGAGAGCTTCCTGCAGTGCTGGAAGGGATGTCTCTGGGAGGAATCTCTACAAGGTCACCGGAGGGAGGGGACAGTCCTCAACTGTATTAAATTGGCCCTGAGCACAAGCAGCCAAACCTCCAGGAGGAGGGATGGTCTCAGTGCTCTTAAAGCTAGTATATTTCATAGCCTCAGTAACCAACAGCTGCTGAGAGAAGAAAAAAAATCACTCAAGACCTGAGAACCCTTCTCATGCTCTGCCAAACCAACTTCTTGTGCGTTCCAGCCTTCTTTGGCTCTTTCATTCTTCTGCTGGATACTTAAGGTTTCTATACTTAAGCTTAAAAGCAGAAGGATGATACAAAAGGGAAGCAGAGGGGAATGCTCCGAGTTACCACATGCTAGCTAAAAAGAGGTAACAGTATGTCTCTTCCTTAAAGAAGCAAGGCCAATAGATTCAGAAATTCATCCCAGTTTAGGCTGCTTGGCAAGTAAACAACATTAAGGTTGTGCCTAGTCTTTCAAACAAGAATTGAGGCAGATGTCCAGTAACAGTTGTTTAATTGATGAAATTGCTGATAATATCACATAAGAACGAACACCCCGAATCCTCTGTGAGTGACTTTTCACCCAAATCCCAGCAAGCAGGCACTGAGTCCACAGGTGCACATAGATCCATTTGAATATCCATGTCCTTCCTACTCCAGCAAGGGGAGGATCCCAGAGGGCTTGCTTTCTGAAGACCTGTTTTCTGAACATCTGAAAAATACTATCTGGGAAGCATCTCTCCTTTGTGTCTTAAGCAGGTGGAACCTACCTTTAACCACCACTTATAACAGTATCACTAGTCTTTCTTCCTGACCCCTAACAAAAGCCCGGGCTTCCCCAGCTTTCCTTATTTTTCTCACAATCAGGTTTTATTACAGGTATGCTTTTAGCTCAGTCAATATGCCTGTTATAGCTAAACTGCCATTAAAACAACAACAAAAAAAGATTGCACATCATGTAAAGTTAAACCCCATTCCTTTACTATGGCTTACACTTAAAAACTCATTATTTTTTTTTCCTTGACTTTCCTCAGAACTATTCAGCTAATTCTGAAGTCCTCCTGAGGAACCACTTTTTCTGGATGTGAAGTAATAGTGAGTCAGTGAGTCACGAGACAACAAGCTTCCTGAGTGAAGTCAGCAGACTCTATTTCCCCCCTATTCCGTAATACAGTAGGATGTGTCAGACAGGCCTTGCCATACTGCTATATATATATTTACCAGAACTGCCTCATACTTCATCTTTGACATTTCCCCTAGTTTCTCTTTTTTTTCTTTTTGTACTTTCCTAGTCTTTTGTATCAAAATCAACACCTTTGCTTTAAAAAATAAGGAAAGGAAACTGATCCACAAGTTAGGGTATCTTCTCCCTCATCATTTTTTACTTGATCAGCCCTCTGGTCAGTAACTACATTTAGACAAATATTAAGGGCAGAACTAGTCAGGTAGCAGAAATGCAATAATTTATTCCACTAAATAATTACTGTCAGTACCTTGGTTTTTGCTGAATTCTTTCAGTGGGCCCTAATTACAAAGCTGTCTTTCTGTTAAAGCTGGGACATTATGGAGCTTCTGGCAGAAAACAAACATCATGGTTTCCTTTACGAGCATGTAATGTTTCTCAGAACAGCTGCAACTAAGAAAAGCAAAGCTAAAAAACTCAGCTCTGTGCTGCTGTTTCATAAGAACTTTCAAATTTTGGAACCACTAACAGTGACATCTGTAAATGTCATTCCGAAGAAAAGATACTAACTTTCCAAAACCACAAAGGTCTTCTCAAAATGTAGTATACACTATTTGGAGTACCAAGCATCCTCACGGAAATTATGCTAATAACACTAAGTAATAACTATATTCAGAATCATTTTGCACTGATAATTGATAAAGGATGTAAGTACCTAGTTAGGAGTGGAAGAGTGTTTTTTCTTAGACAGCCACTCCACCTCTGACAGTCCTAATTCTCAGACTTAAAATATACATTAAAAACTTATTCTTGGCAAAATTATTAACTTCACTCAAGGTTGGATTATTCTCCAAGTAGTCTGTCTAACACCCCTCAAGGAGCAGGCAGAGATTCCAACAGGTATTGCATGAATCCCTCAGGATTTGGAGGCCACTCTCCTATGACAATTATTCTGAGGAAAAAGGTTGTATTTTCTTAGGTTATTGGCAGATAATGGTTCATATAGATGTGAATCAAAACATAAAATTAAAGCATTGTGCTGTAAAATGGCTGGTATCCATAAGCTGAGACACCATTTTAAACCATGAAAGTACATATAATTTAATACTTTTGATGCAAAGGCTCTGTTCCCCCAGGTGAAACAGCCTCACAGTCTTGTATTTGCTGTTGTAGAATAACTTAACCTTCATGCTCACTTTCACATTCCTCTTTCAAAAGACAGCCCTTATGAACTTCCTCAAGTTGCTCAAGTCTGTTGGCTTCCAGGCAAACTCTAGTGCAGTCTATATTTGAATAAAAAATGAGTAGACATGACCTATGGACTGTTACAGTGAATAAGTGTACAATTCGTAAGCCTGCTAATCTTCCTCCTTCTTAGCAACTGTGGCTTTAGCAGTTTTTCAGCATTTTTCTTCTGAAACTCTTAACTCAGCACTGATCTTCCCAGCTTTTCTCACAAAGCTTCGATCAAAGTATATAAATAACTTAAAATGAGTAATTTTTTTTTTCTTGCTCTTTGATGTGGATTACTGTGTGGGAATCTATTTTGTTTCATAAAAGCATCTAAGATTTAGCTCCACCCATGTGGTACTAAAATTCTTTGCATAGCCACATATTGCTTATCAGTATCAGTGAAGTGTGGAAACTTTTGTAGCTTTATCACAGCTAGACCACATTTAATGCTCCACAGTGAAATGAACCATTCATAAAATTATTCAAAAATCTAGACATTTTTTACAAAACTAACGTGTCTTTTTATGTAAGAAGAAAGGTACAGTATTGTGAATGGTAATCAATTTTCAGATTATATCACCTACTTCTTAGGTACCTCATACAATATGCCCATATATATGTTCTACGTGCGCATAACCTCTTATGTTAAGTATATTATTTCTTTGAACTTGTGTATAAAAATTATTTCTGCACAGCTGTATGATTTTAAGAATAATTTCAATTATTATTTAGGAAAACCCATTTCCTATTTCTCTTTACTGTCATATTAGATATAGATAGCAGCAAACTAATCTTCTGGTAGTTGTCAGATATCATTTTGCAAGTCCTACATGATTTTGTAACAACATTAAAAATAATATATTTTGATCATGTGGACTTACTGGTATTTTCTCTGGTTTTCCAGCAACTGTGTAAGTTACAGGAAATTATGACTTTTTTTGGTTCATTACAGCTCCCACTGTTGCTAATAAAAAGTTTACTGCAGATATCAATTAGAATAAGTCTTTTGAGGAAAAAAGTGAAAGAAGACAAAGTAGTGAAAATATGCCCAGCCTCCTTTGTAATATTTGTATGTTGATTACTAAATGAAAACTCATTGTGAATGCCTCATTTGTTTGCTCGTATGTTAGTAAGCTGTGTGGCATATTATCTGCACTTGAAAAGAGTACTGTGGGTACCTAATGACTTGTTTCCATCCACCATGCATTCCACTTCATAAAATCACAGAAGCTGGAAGGCTGGAAGACACCTTGTGAGGTCTCTAGTCCTACTCCATGCTCAGAGCAGGGTCAGCTACAACAGGTTGCCAAGGACTGTATCCAACTGAGTTCTGAATATTTGCAAGGGTGGACAGTCCACAGCTCTGGTCCAGTGTTTGACCTATATGAAGACCTGTGCTGACAGTATGGATGAAGGCAGTTGGGACAGAAGCAAGCTGCAGAGAATAAAAAATAGTGGTATCTACCTTTTCCTGTGGCAGTACTAGTCTGACCCAGCTTAGAGCACTCATGAAATTTCAGCAATAAAATTTGCCTTTAAAATTTTAAGATAACAAATTAAACAAGCTCCAAAAAGTCTGTAAATCCAGCTCAGCAAAACTTTTGGAGAGTCAAGAGCATAACTCATGCATCAAATGAAATGCAATATTTTGGTCTACATAAAAAAGACACTTTAAACACAAGAAGAATGTCAGTACTGTACACAGGGTTACATAACAGGGGCAATGCTTTCAGTGTGCTGCAATTATTTGTTGATTAATCACAAGACTGGTATATATGTATATGAAATATACATTAGGAACCTGAGTACAATAACAGACTTTAATTCCACTGACCAGTCCTGTAACCATCATTCAATGTGTTTTTCTTCTGAAACACCTTTCCCCAGTGAACTAGAGGTTTAGCTGTTGTCGGGGTTTAGGCCAAATTGGCTACTGGGGATGTGGGGGACCCCAGATGGGACCGACAGATGCTCCCCTCTACCCCTCTTCAAAGAGAGAGGCAGAGGAGGAAAAAGAGACTTATGAGTTTAGAAAGAACTAAACTACCTTAATGAAATATTAATAATAAAATAAAAAGAAATAATGAAAAATATATACAAAACTGTATCAAGCTCCTGAGATGACAATCACGACACCAGCTGGCACTGGGGCAGTCCCAGGCTGGACTCGGCGACGGATGGGAACCGGATTCCGGATCTGAATTCAGGATCAGGATCACAGGCAGACCTGTGAGTCCTCCTCAGACGTCGGCCATTGAAGGAAGAGCACTGACCCTTTGATCCATTAGCTTTTATACTGAGCATGATGCAGATGGGATGGAATATCCTGTTGGTCAGTTTTGGGTCACCTGTCCTGTCCACTCCTCCCTGCAGGTGGGACCCCACTACGCTTTTCTGCTTCCGACCCTCCAACGGGGCAAACAACAAAGTTGGTTGGCCTTGGGTGTTATAGCAACAAGTATAGGCAAGAGCCTCTGCATACCATGTCTGGGCATCAACTATAAACATTGGTCTTATCACTCTGAGAAAGCGAACAGTGTCTACACAATATGCAGTTAATTTCAGTAGTTAGGAGAGGCCCAGCTAAGAAGCGAAGTTACTGAACAAAATTGGTTCTGTTTTACCTCAAACCAGGACAGCTGTCTTTGTTCAAGATCTGGTCTATTGGTAGTTGATTGAGCAACTGTGCAACCTTGGATGAGATTATTGTGAGAACAGCTGTTGGGAGAAAGAGCTGTGAGAAGTATCACCTGGGGCCTGCACCATCTGTCCTTGGGCTCTGGAACTGGATTTAAACTCAATCTCTTGCTTTTGATCCTTACCTAATCAAGACATAATGTAAGTGTGCTCTGCCTGGATTTGTACCTGACTGATCCTGAACCTACCTTGCACAATAAAATTCATAGAATCATAAAATCATTTAGGTTGGAAAAGACCCTTAAGATCATCGAGTCCAACCATAAACCTAACACTGCCAAGTCCACCACTAAACGGCGTCCCTAAGTGCCACGTCTACATGTCTTCTAAATACCTCCAGGGATGGTGACTCAACCACTTCCCTGGGCAGCCTGTTCCAATGCTTGACAACCCTTTCAGTGAAGAAATTTTTCCTAATATCCAACCTAAACCTCCCCTGGTACAACTTGGGGCCATTTCCTCTTGTGCTATCACTTGTTACTTGGGAAAAGAGACCAACATCCACCTCTCTGCAACCTCCTTTCAGGTAGCTGTAGAGAGCGATAAGGCCTCCTTTTCTCCAGACTAAACAACCCCAGTTCCCTCAGCCACTTCTCATAAGACTTGTTCTCCAGACCCCTCACCAGCTTTGTTTCTCTTCTTTGAACACATTTCAGCACCTCAATGACTTTCTTGTAGTGAGGGGCCCAAAACTGAACACAGTATTCAAGGTGTGGCCTCACCAGTGCCGAGTATGGGGGGACAATCACTGCTCTAGTCCTGCTGGCCACACTATTTCTAATAGAGGCCAGGATGCTATTGGCGTTCTTGGCCACCGGGGCACACTGAGGGCTCATATTCAGGAGGTTGTCATGTTTATGTTCATTTAAGCTACTGTATTCAGAAATTATTGGGTAGCCCATCCAAGACTAATGAAACAAACTAAAACCAAAGAGGCAATTTCGCCTTCAAAATTCTAAAAGGAATGCTGTTGCAGAGAGAAATGCTTAAAAATTCCTTTGCAGACTGAGAAAATAATACAGATCCGCATGGTTGCCATGGTATCCTTTACATTTTTCTAAGAACAGATATATATTCCTCTCTTTCTTCAGTTGTAATTCTAAGGGAATTTCTTATTGGAAATGCTTTCCTAGACCTGTCCTGGTGTTATGCTGTGACACAGCTGGGACACAGCTGGCATTACCTGTAATTCTAGTACATTATCCTTTGGTTAAAGTCTACAGAAGATACACAGCATAAAACCTGTCACTATCACGAGTCCGATCAAAGTTTCATGTGAAAGTAACAGTTCTGTTGTGCAATTCCATATACATCAGCATAAAAACCATCTGTTAAAGAGTGAAACAATATTTCAAGAAGAAATTATTCAGAAGTAAGCATACCATGTTGCGTAAGACATATACGAAACCTCTAACCATGCCAGGATGACAAAAGTGTTGCCTAGTTCAACAAATAATCATTGAAGGGAAAAATTAATTCCTGTTACATTAGTATTGACATGAATGTGTTGAGCAGTAAGATTAACTAACCATACTCATTCTAAAAAAAATCTGTTCTTCCCTGCACACCTATTTACTTGCTCTCTTCTAAGAATCTTTGTTACTCCTACAAAATACTAAGGGATGGACAACTCCAGTCACATGGCTACTGTGACGCCCCATTTTTAGATGGCAAGCAACGTCAACATAAACCATATGAAATTCCTCCTGGCTTTCCAAGACTTCTCAAACAGACTAGATTTCACCCTGCCAAGGGGTAAGAAGAGACTCTTTTCTAAAGAGTAAGAGCCTTCAATGGACTGAGACAACTTACCAGGACAGTTTCACTTCAGGAGAAAATATTTTCTGAATCAGACTCCAAAACAGTGACAACCAGTGGAGGTGATAATTATCATCTCAGCAAAAACAGTATTAAGCACTAATACAGAAAATGTTGGTTTACAATTTCAATCCCTCAAGTACCACAGAATAATGAATTATTTGTCAGAAATATTGTTTTTTCCTAAAGTACAATTTTCTCCTCAATAAAACCAGTTGGGAGATTTGCTTCTGCCTTGCAGGTGTCATCTAGCCAATTCAACAATATTTTATGGCTTACAGTTTACAGGCTTTTACAGGCAAAATACATGAATTAAACAAAAGAATGCTGGCTTCTACATTTGTATGTCACATATGGAAAGAAGCACGTGTCACAGCAGAAAGGAAAGTTTAGACAATTAAACACAATTTTAAATACCTTTTTATGAACACTGCACATCACTAAAAAAATTGCAGAAAGGCCTGACTCTTTTCAGGGGTGCCCACTGTCAGGACAAGGAGCAACAGGCACAAACTGGAACCCAGGAAATTCCATCTCAACATGAGGAAAAACTTCTTTGCTTTGAGAGTGGCAGAGCACTGGAAGAGGCTGCCCAGAGAGGTTGTAGAGTCTCCTTCTCTGGAGATATTCAAAACCCGCCTGGATGCATTCCTGTGCAACCTGCTGTAGGTGAACCTGGTTGGGCAGGGGGGTTGGACTAGATGATTTCTGAAGGTCCCTTTCAACCCCTGCCATCCTATGATTCTGTGATTCTATGAATCTTTACAAAAGGCTGCAGTATGAAGGACAGTGGGAGGCAACAGACAAGAATTCTTCAAATTATCTCCATGGAATATGAACAAAATAGAAACTTAAACAGCAGCTTTGTCTATGTATAATAACCACAAATATATTTACAGAGTCTTGGAAGGAGTAGCTATAATTTGAAATATTTTCCCTTTTTCTACAAAAATCATGCTATTGCTAACACATTAAGAACTTGTCGTGCTTCCTCCCACCACCATGTGGAAGAATAAATTCTGTAAATCACAAATCATCCCCTTCCTCCCCTGTTTCAGTACAGTTGCATATTCTGTGAATTACAAATAAAGCTAGGACATTTGCATTTCAAATTACAGCCTGCTATTGTAACTGTATCTGTGTGCAATAACACTCTGTCTACACAAAGCCAATGCAACATCAACAGGACACAACACACACAAATTCATTTGAAGTGTCAAGAACTCCCAGATCATAAATTTTAGCCTATTTTCACAATTAAAAGATCTACATCAGAAAGGTAGGTAGGTAGATAGGTATTAAGGTCCACGTGATAAGCAGGTTTGTCTGAACACATATTTTAGTGCAGCAATGCAGACGTATGAGGAATACATAAGATCCAATCCAGTAAAGTGCTTAAACATTCATTTAATTTAAATAATACAGGTAAACCCATTGATTTGGGGAATTTTAGTACTGTACAAACATGCTTAAATCCTTTCTGCCCCTGTGTTACACTCCTTTTAGAAAATGCAATGGTCATAAGGATTACCTAAGGATTAGCAGAAAGTATTGAAACACTGTGATACACATTTCATGTTCTGTAGAAAATACAGCTTGACAACATCCATAATTAAAGAAGCCTTCACTCTTGTGATTTTCTTGCTGAACTTTTGAAAACATTTTCAGCATTATAGGTAACACAGAAACCGATTTCAGTGTCTGGAGTTTCCTGAGAGCAGTTTATGTAAAAACGCCACACTCTATCAGGGAAAACAGAAAGCACATCAAAACCAAATAGAGGTGGGGATAGCTTGATGGAAAGAAATGAAATCAACTGTTCCATTTACAGGATTTTTAGCTCCACCTAATGGTCAGAAAGGAAAAGATTTTCCTGTCGGCCTCGTCTTTGCTATATTATCACTGTTTGAAGACACAACTGAACAGGGTGCATGAAGGCAATAAACAGGAATGTATCAACATAACACTAAGAGTAGAACTTACAGCAACAATAACGAAGAAACACCAGCAACTATACCTTACACAATCAACGGCTAATGGACAGTTGCTGTCCTTGGAGCTATTATGAACATTTGACGTGGCAGTTTCCAAAGAACAGGGCATGCTGACTGTTACTGCATTTGAACATTAAATAATAGGAAAGATCCTTAGTAGGCAAAGATTGATAGCACTTGAGAACGCTAAATGAACTTACATTGGTGCAGATCTGGTCATTATGTTCTGCTTTATTTGCTGAAGCTTTATTCCATACTGTACCGGTTACTTCTGTAACATGCATTCCCTGGATAAAAACAAAGTCCTTCACACATGCCACTCAAAGATCTATGTACTAATTCATTATGTACTTGCAGGTGGTTTTTTTTTCACCAGGCAAGAACTTGGAGCATAGACCATCAGGCCAAATCAGTGACATGCTGTGGATCTTTTTTTTTTTTTTTGTATAGGTATGCACATATTCTGTATTTACTCCAATGCATGTAATGAAAAACATCTTTCTTGTAAGTTTTGAGAAAAACAATGGGAGGGTACGTAGGGTTGCAGAAGCTGGATATTTATAGTAAGTAATCCAGTCTGAATATTCTTATCAACACTGCGATATGTAAGCTAGGAAATATTCTCCCAAAGTGCCATCAATTAATAAGAAAGATTTGAATACTTTGTTGTTTTCCAAAAAAAATAATGCTGTTCCAAGTATATAATGTCTGAATCCATATGCACTGTATCTTTACTAAGATATATAGAATACCTTCAATAATGGTAGATCTGTGTGGAAAACCTTTTAGTATTATAGTAGCTTCCATCTTGTAATGTGCCTCTGGCTCTAGGTACTAAGTGACCAAGAATGGGCAGATTTAGGCTTAGTTACATATTTTCTATGAAGAACCTGAATACAGCTGAAATGTGATCTGACTGGTTTTGTCATTTGCTCCAGGGAGGGGTAATTCTGCCCCAGACTATATGCAAAAAGCAGGTAACCTCTGCATGTTTCCCTACTTAGTAATTTGATGGGAGATTAACATAGGTGACATGATTAAGATTATTCTTGCTCTGCTATCTACTAAGAGAATACCAAGAACAACTAACCATATACCACAAGATACTTCAAATTTTAATCACTCCATCATTTTAAATATACTCAAAATAACAAAAATTCATGTACAATTAGTGGTTTATACTTTCTATATTTTGGGAGTGCCAAAGAATACTGGATTTATATGAAGTTTGAGCTCTCACCTTATATACATTAAAAAGAACACATAAATATCACTGCACTGCAATGAGTACCTTAGAAGTTATATATCCACAGAATGTCCTTGAGCACGTGACATCTCAGTTAAAGCTAGTTACTGTAAGCCTGCTGTGCTTGGGCAACACATAAGCAAGGCTGACTACCTTGTCAGGCAACTGAACTATTTCTGAACTAATTCATATCAGTGTATTTCACCCAGTGCTAACCATACATTTATTCTTGCTATTACTCATTTTATTTGTAAAATAACATTTGCTTTAAGACAATTAAAGGAAAATCTGTTGTTTGTATGTGTTTGGATTATCTCAGATTGAAACAAAGTCTTTGCAAGGGTTTGCAATGTTTCATGTATAAACTCACATAACAGTTAAATGAAGTATGAAACATTGTTTCAGCAGAGTATTTTTCTGTTTGAGTCCTAAGTTTTCTAGTTAATCGATAGTAATGTAACATTGTAACAATACTTTGCACATTTGATGTGTTCGTATCCTGATATCTCACAATGTTAAAGAAAATATTATTTATACAATATTATAATTAGCATAGACAGATTAAGGAATTTATACAAGCTAGTTTAAAAGCCCAGGGGAAGAAGTAGAAATACAGTGTCTGTGTGAATTTTTTGTGCCTTTGTGACATGCTCTGCCTACTAGATTTTGCTGTTTCCTGAAAAAATATAAATGAACATCATGCATCTGGAACATATCTGCACATTTCACTGCCAAATAGCACTGATTTGATCATATACCTAGGCTGCCTCTTAGTTATGTGATATGTAACCAAGTTGGGAAAGAAGCAAAAAAATGTAGCAAGGATTCAGAAAAAA